>VZRQ01006262.1:1151939-1450162 GCA_013397975.1 Machaerirhynchus nigripectus
CTGGTCTTACATTCTAGGTCTTACTAATTAGCATATCTATCAAAAATTCCCCAATGAGAGGCTCGAATGAGCCCCCCTCTCTAAGGAAACCTCCCCTGGATGGTTCTATCTTAGTTTACAAAATGTGTTCTGGAGAGGACCTTGGGGCCTGGGCACACTGGCACCCTAACTACAAAGCCTCTAAAATGTTTAGTCTCTTAGCTTAACAAACAAGTCCAAGAATGTAGGCAAAAAGCACCAAGAAGACAGAAGTTGCAAAAAGGTATAACAGGGGTATAAAAGAAAAGACAAAAATCATCATGGCATCGCTATTAGGAAAAATACAAACAGAGCTGGTGTGGCTGTCAAGGTGCAGTTTATAGTCAGGCTGTGTAAAGTACGAGATAGGGCAGGTTTAAAGCGAGCAGTGGTGAGGGCTTGCACAGTGCTCTGCTGCCAGGCATCAGACAGCACCCGCACGTGCAGCTGCTGCACTCCAGCTGTAGGGATTTGGGTCTAGGCCCAGCTATGGGAAGGTACAGTCTGGGGTCCACTTTGAAACCAAAGCATTTTCACCTTATGTGTAAACTTTTATCCAAAGAAAGTGAACAACTTTTTCTTCCTCTCCTTTGGGTAATATCGGGAAAGATCAGGAACTGCTCATCATAGCTGTGGCAGATTGAGGTACTAAGGCTTGGAGAGCTTAGTGCACCAGGGCATCACTGAGCTGGGTTCTCCAGACAGGCAACAGGTTTTGGAACCTATGCTTTTCTTCAAAAACAACTACACCAAACAAAAAACTCCACAGTAATGAGCTTTTGTCTAGTTGTGGAGAGGAGCTGTGACTGTCTATGCTGTATTACTTTGATGAGATATTTACTAATTGAAATGGGGAGCAGTAAAGGCTGAATAAAATTATTTATCATTGTCACTGGACCTGGACAGAGGAGGAATAAAGGCTGCTGGTTTGCAAAAGAGAAAATTTGAAGGCCTCAGTTCAGGGGAATGGCTGAAAATCCTACTGGTGAGATGATCCTGAGCTAAACAACCACATTTCACAAGGTATTTACATGCTTTTTCAGTCATGAAAAAAAATGTGGCTTTTTAAAAGAAAAGCAAAATGAAAATACCCTGCTTTAGTAACTTCCATGGGTTTGCTTTCTTCTCAAGGTCGAGTTCAAAGTAAAATTTTCTGCTGTTTGTCTTTTCATTTAATAATATCCTGGAATAAGTAACCGGGAGAACAAAAATAGAACATACATCAATGAAAAATACTGTGTACAGCAAGTCCATTTTGGCAGGGTAGGAATTTGTAACCAGCTCCATTTAGCACCTACCTACTGTTTCTCATTCATTCCTGCTGTCTCTGTCCAGAGTCTAACAGAATTTTGTTCATACTGCTGCTTTGTCTAAAACACTCTCCATGCCTCATTCACTTGCCTCATTCACTTGCCATCACTTTTCAACTGTAGCAGGTTTTTTTTCCTCTCCGTGATCTCTGCCTCCAAATTTCTTTCTCTCTATGTCATTATTAAAGCTGTCTGAATACTTTACCAAGGAGTGAGTTTAAGGTTTAATGAGTTCACTTAAAATACAAGGTTTGGTTAAAAGTCTGTGGAAATGAGAGCCTAAATTCATAAAAACTAAATATTTAATTGTGGCATTTCAATGAAATATGTACAGATAGAATCATATATAAATGGTAATGAGCTAGAAAAAAACCCCCAAAGCATCTGAGATTAGGAATCTTATGTGTTAAACTGCAGTATTGTTTGTTCCTTGTGTATCATCCCAAATCAGAGGTTAAAATTTGTTTGAGAGGTGGTGCAATTTTAAAATATATTTTGATTTCTTAAATGAGACATAAAATGTTGTAATTCTCCTCAAAATAATTTTAAAACAATTGTTGCAGTTTGATAAACTAAATAATCTCTGCTCTTCCCCACCCCACCCTCTCGATAAAAAGCAAAGGTTGAAAGGAAAGCCGCTTTACAAAAAGACAATAAAATGTTTTTATATAAAATAGGAGGAAAATAGTTCTTTTTAAAGCACTGTGGTTTTCACTTCCTTTTCCAAGCTTCAGCTCAGTTGCAATTTATGATCAATGTTTCCAGGCAGTTCTCAATTCTTCTAAAGTTCTCTCTGCCATTTTCAATTGATCCGCTTATTTTAAGGACAGGGAAGTGGAGGTGCTAAAATGCAGTACCACCTGCTTGGAAGTACTACTGGATTTAAAAAATAAGAAGAAGATCATCCCTCTGTATTAGATGAAAAGTTTTTCTCCTCATTTAATTTGGCTTTCCTGGAAAAAAATCTTCCATGAGCCCTCCAAACAACCAGGACACCTCCAGTATGTCACATACCCCCTAGAGAGGTACAATCTAGTTGTAACGTGGCTTTATGGTTATTTGGACCTCTTAGCATTCCAAAGAGCTTGACAAACTGTTTTTTAAAGATTGGACATAAATTAGAGGAAGACACTAGGTCATATCTTTTTTATCCATATCTTTTTCATTTGGTTGGTTTGGTCTTATGGCAAGGTGTTGTTGATTTGGTTGTGATGCATTTTCGTGGTCTTAAAATCAAGAGGCGAACACGGTTAGAAGGGGAAAAGGGTATTACCTTGGTATTTATTGTAAGGATCCTTAGGTGCACCACTACCAGGTCGAATACACCTCCATGCACCCCCGCAATGGCCACCGCAATCCCCTCCTCTATATCTGGTCTTACATTCCAGGTCTTACTAATTAGCATATCTATCAAAAATTCCCCAATGAGAGGCTCGAATGAGCCCCCCTCCCCAAGGAACCTTCCCCTGGATGGTTCTATCTTAGTTTACAAAATGTGTTCTGGAGAGGACCTTGTGGTCTGGGCACACTGGCACCCGAACTACAAAGCCTCTAAAATGTTTAGTCTCTTAGCTTAACAAACAAGTCCAAGAATGTAGGCAAAAAGCACCAAGAATACAGAAGTTGCAAAAAGGTGTAACAGGGGTATAAAAGAAAAGACAAAAATCATCATGGCATCAGTTGGGTTTGGTTTGTGTTCTCTCTTTCTTCAATCTGACCAAACTCTTCCCCATGGATTTTGTGTCCGTAGGTTCAACTGTTTCAGATGAGGAGAGATCAGAAATGAAGGAATCCTTTTGGCAAACCACCTCTTTAACCTGCCCCTGAGCCCAGTCCTGTTCTTTGTTCTCTTTCTTGGGAGGTGTCCAGCTCATTCTGGCCACTGGAGCGCCACCAGACACATCACAGTGCCTCAGCACAGAGGGAGCAAATTCCTTGTCAGACTGCATCTGGGAACCTGTACAGCCGAGAGCAGCTGCAACAAGAGCCGGAACAAGGAAACTTGACCCTTTCTGAATCTGGGGGACTCTTTGCTGTCAAGAAAAGTCAAGTTTGGCTGCTTTGTGTCTCGGACATGTGAAATGGCTACAACAGGAAGAGGTAAATCTGTCCAACAAGTTTAATGTCAACAGAGTATAAACCATTAAATGCACTAGCTGGGATTATAATGCAATCAGTATTGTCAGATAAATATCATGCTTTAGAGGTAAATTTCCTTCCTGAGAATGAAAGTGCAAGTCTAGTAACTAAATGGGACACCTTTAGCAATATATAATCTAGTGTTCCATCATACACCTTCATTATTTCCCCTATAATTAGGATTTTAATCCTTGCATTTGTTCTTTTAAAAGCCTGTTATCACTACCAGGCATTCCTACTGATTTATTGATTTGTTATGTATATCATGAATGACTCCTGAGGAGTATAATAATGAAGGAGAATGTTATTTAAATCCATACAAATATTTATGGATGGAGCCAATATTATTGCGTAGCTTTATTATGAGAAGCCCTATTTCTTCTAATATCAATGTCACCTTACAAAGCTCCTCATCTGCTAGGAAGAAAGAAGGATTATTAGAACTGACATAGTATTTGGCTTTTCAGAGCTATTATATTTCTTGTAATTATTTCTTCTTGAATTTCTGGTGCAACTTCCACTGCAAACCTGTTTGCCCTGTTAGTCTGGTGGCAGTTTAAATAAACAAGTTTCTTCCTTCAATATTGAATTGTCAAAACAAAACTACTATTAGATATTTAAACAAGATACCTGATAGTCATTTTATTCTCCTAATCTGGCAACAGGAGATGTGGGCAGATATCTTCATGGGGCCTTCCATTAGGCATGAGTTTTAAAGATGTACTTACATTTTCATCAAATTGAAATCTCTTCTTGCTGTCTATGCATAAGGATTTTTTTCACAGTGATTTCCAGGGTTTTCCTGGTCTGGGAAAAAATAAGAATATTTTAAAAAGAAAGAAAGAATAAAGAAAGAAAAAGGAAAATTTACAGAGAAAAAAAATATACATTTCCAGTGGGCTCACAACCAGTGCTATGTTTTCCCGTTCTCTATATAATTTAGCATTTATCTTTTACAAGAGATGTTGCTGGTTTTTGTAAGCATAAATTGCTTTCTCTGGGGTTTTCTATTAGAGGTAAGGAAAGGGAATAGCATGAAAGCAGCACGTATGTTTTATAAATTATGTGGGTTTTTTTTTTCTAAAGAGAGCTGTAATAACCTCCAGTCTCATGTGGCAGCAATGCATTTTCCATATGTTTAGTATACGTGTGTATATGTGTGTGTGTTAGGTATATATACTTTTTTTCTTTTTCTTACATTTACTTTTGGGTTATATTCACATCAAATGTCCAGAACTTAGGCTGAGGAGATTCTCTAAGGAAAATGCAGGATGCCACAGGAGCTGATTCAGTGGGTGGTACTGTTCCTTTGGAGTCAGCACCAAACCAATGCCTCAGCATGTGGCTGTGCAAGGAAATATCTGAACGAGAAAGAACGTTCCGGTCTGTCAGGAGGGAAGTTAGCCATGTTGTAACAAGCTGAAAACATGTCAGTAATAGCAGTAGATTAATTTAATCTTGTATAAACTCACACTTTTTAAAGAGGCTTTTAAATCTCCATGACTGGAGGGACTGTTTTGTTTTGTTCAAATGAGGCATCAAAAAATAATTAAGAAGTTTGCAACATTGTAAAAATGTCAGTGGAAGTTCTGTACTTGGACTGAACTCTGGGCTTGTAGTTTTAATTCGAAAGAAGCTAGGAGCAGATGCTCAGATGCAGGTCTTGGTGTGTTTGTGATAGAAGGCAGAGGATTGTTTTCTCAGAGCAGGGGACATCTCAGAGCTTTCCATCAGTCTGATCCTGGAGAGTGTCTTCACCATAGAAATACTTGCCCACAGGTCTTCCTTGTTTTCTTACAGGAACTCAAAAACTGCTCACTAGCAGCTGCTAAAAATAACTTTTGTGTGGCAGTCACCAAGGTGTCTTTTCCTGCCTTTGCAGGCTCAGATGCAGCCGTGGTGACCTGTGCATTCATGATGCACATGAGCTGGCCATGAAAATGATGGCCTTGCAAAAAGTATACAGACTTCACCTTGAAGAAACACATCGAATAAAGCAAGACAGATAATTGTAGCATTGTACTATTTGGCATCAGGCAAGCCCTGTTGAAAAATAAATTAAAAATTTTGTAGTTTATGTCCAAATGCCCTCTTTAGCTCGGTTTAAATTTTTTTTAGAACTGGTCTTGAAGAAGGGATCTTTATTTATTGCATTAGACAATATGTATGAGGTGTGATCCATTAAGATATCACACATTTTTTTCTTCATTTTAAACTACTTCCTCTGGAGCTATATTACTAATAAATTACTAGTAAGGAAATCTTTCCCTGAGGATGAAAAGTTCAATTTGCCTCTTTACCACAACTTTTATCATTAATAATTGCTATGGATCTGGCGGGTGTCCATACTTGCACAAAGTCTACATTTAGACTCTAAACAGAATACATGTAATGTTGGTAGATGCTCAGATATCAAGGCACAGAGTGCAGAGGCAGCCACAGAGAATGACTGATCTAACAGGATATCTGTGAATTGTTGTCTGAAGGCAAACAAGCATGCTTATCAAATAAAGTATTTACCTTCATGTTGCTGGCAACTTTCTAGAAATGCTGAATTCCAGTATAATTCCAGGGTGGTACTTAATACAGTGAATCAAGATGTCACAATATGCGCTGGCAGTACTTCATGAAAGTCAATGTATTGAGCTCAAGTAACCTTTCCATTGTACACATGAACTGAATATCTGCTTGTGTTTAGTGTTTGTCACATCCTTGAAGGACGAGGTGAAATCAGATAGACATTTTCAGGTCCTCTTTTTCCTGTTATCACTGTAAGTAATAATGAGATATTGAAATTGGAGCCAAATCTACATTTCCAAACCTAAGAGGGAATAAATCAGGCTTTTTAGCAAAATAGCTATGCCAGCAAAACTCTGTGGTGAGGGTCAGAGAAGGCCTTTCTGGATCAATAATCTTAGACAAGCAATTACCACAACAAAATGTAGAGAAAAATAAGCCTGAGAACATGGTATAACCAGGTATATTTGTGTTGTCTCTATTCAAAATTAATCTTGATTTGTCAAAAGGTCTTCTGGTTTGCTTGGAAGCACAGATTGCCTTAAAGGTAACTGAATATAACTGGTGATATTTCAGTGAATAACTTGACTAGAGTTATTTGACATTTGGTAGGAGGTTTCTGCATTTGTCTAAGAGAGGAGGATGTTCATCTGTGCTTCTAAAAAGCTCTGATGTATGCCAGTTGTCATGGATTGTTGAGTTGAATAGACTAATCTCAGATAAGTGAGACTTATCTCACTTGGCTCTGATCTGTTAAAACTGGAGGCATGGGTTATGTGCAGAGTGACAATTATCCACAAACTCAGAGGGTTACATTATTAATCCAAGCTTGATTCTGCAAACACTTTCAGGCAGTTTTGTGGGATGTAATGCCTTGTTGCTCGTTTGGTCATTGCCCACTTTACTGTGTTCATGGGAAAGGGAAGAAACAAAGAATTCTGTGTCAGATTTAGAAGGTAATGGGTGGTGCTGATGCATCAGCCTGGGTGGAAATGTCTGCTCAGCAGAACCTCAGCAGTCCTGAGGTGGATGGGACCAAGAAAGGAAATTTCCTTTCACGTTAGCATTTAACTTCCAAATGGATCTCAGACATGTCTATGGAATGTGACAAGGGCTCAAAGCAGCGTGTAATGGATTCTGTAGCTCTAAATCTCTATTGCACCACTCTTTGACTTCTTCCAGTGCCCTGTAAGAACAGTTCTGTAAGGAATGGAACGACGTGCATTGACTTTTTAATTTATTTCTATTTTTTTTTTTTTTTTTTTTTTTTTTTTTTTTTTTTTTTTTTTTTTGTTTTGTTGGTTTTTTTCATTTTGTTTGTTTGGTTGGTTGGTTGGTTGGTTTTTTATGTTTTGGTTTGGTTTTGTTAGGAGAATTTATACAAATACTGTGCCTGAAAATCTGTGCAAGGTCAACTGACATGGAAAGAATGGTGGTTGTGGGGCTGGGCAACAAAAAGTTGTTAAAATTAACGACTTCTGGACTTTATGGTATTTTTGTGATACCTGATCACAGTGTAGCCAGAAGCTACAACACAGAACCAGCAGACTTGAATCTCATGAAAGAAAAGACTAAGATCAAGTCTAATTAGCTTTCATTTATAAAGAGGAAAAGACACAAAGAGAAATTTACAGACACACTTTCCTTCAGGACGTTCCACACTGAAATGTTTACAGCCTGTAAACTAATAAAAATAGACAGCTACACACAAGGCCATCAATATAAGGCTTGTTGAGTGGGGAGGGTAAAGCTTATTTCCATCACTCTGATATGGATTGAACCTTTTTGTTGTATTTATTTGTCTGTCTTGGAGAGAACATTGTTATATTCAGGTCTCAGACAGGGCTTATATGGGTTGCGTGTGGGATGAACTATTGTCTTAGCTCAAATTTTATCTTTTGTCCTCTTGTTTGTCTTTAACTGGTCTGCAAAGTTATTTGAAATTTCCTGGGTTAGCTGACAACAGCATCTTCCAAGGAGATGATCTTTCCTTACTCTGACTTCATCTAAAAATGCTGCCCCCTCTAGTCAGCTTGAGTTAAAAAAATGACAATAACAAAAGCTCCTCCATGCCCCAAAAGTCAGTTTTCCAGGGCTAACACACAGTGAGGGTCTGAGCCTTTAAATGGAGAGAAAAAATATGCTGGAAGGAGAGAGAGGGAAATGCAGTTCTTTCCTGGATGATCTGGTATTCAGAAGGTGAACGCTATTGCTCCTCAAAAACTACAGCACTAATCCTGCTATTTTACTTCTCCCTTTTCCCAATCCAAAGCAGGAGGAATTTTTACATGATCTTCATTCCCATACTTCTCCTTTGAGCAAAAGTACTATTTCTTTTCATTTTCTGTTTCCAATAGGGTTTTTTTAATTTCCCAGATCTCAGCTTTGAAGTCAGACTTGAACAACCAAATCTTTACCAATTCCCATATTGCTTTAAAAAGACCTACCATTTCCATGAGAAAGGGTGCTACATGAAATATGAATACTTCTGCATCCATTTCCTGGAAGCAAGTCACCTCAGCTGATGCCCCTCAAGTCTTGGCATGAAATTGATATGTTTGTGCATTTTTTTAAAATTTACTCTGAACATTTTTGTAATCTGGAAAGGTGGGGTTTGGGGGAGTAACAAGAAGCTTTGAAACAGAAGCTCTGTTAATGTGATTGAGTTTGTTTCAGACCTATGTGCAGTTGCCAGTGAATCTTTGTTAAATGTACTGCTTGGGTAGCCTCTGCACCAAACCAGACTGGGACAGAGAAGAGAAGCAGTTTTGCTGCTTGTTCCTGGACCATGTGAGATTTTAAGCCTGTCTTGGCAAACATTCTTATTTTTCTTCTCAGTTGTTCTTTGTAATTGCTTTTGATATATTGTGAGCACTATAAACAAAGTGTTGTTACGCTATAAACAAGTGTTTGTTACAAAAGGACTTCTAAACTGCATTTAGCAACAATTCCCAAGTTGTAGTTTACTCCTAGGTACTCCCATAACAGAAGGACCAAGAGATTCAAACTCAGCTGGTGATGTGGCTCTAGAAATATCCTACCGGTGCTAAAGTGTCTTTGCATCGCTTTTATTAAACAAATACTGCTTTGGAAAGTAAAGCTCTCGTCTGCTTCCCCCTGAATGAGTTTAAAAACCATTTTCCTCCTTTTCTCTGAACTCTTACTGTGCAAACCACGCAGTTCTCCCTACTGTGATCTGTTTTGCAAAAGAAGCCTATTAATTGAGGATGTTTTTCAGTATTGCCAAAAGGTCACTACAATCAATTATGGAGAATATTTGTAAAAGAGAAATCTTGCCTATAAAGCAATATATCCTGAGTGTCTAATTTGTTCACTGTAATAAGGCCATGCCTACTTATTGATTAATCAATCTTTGTTATCTGTTTGCTGATTATATCAGGAAGTCTCTTAATGTAATGGAATATCATATACAGAGTTGGCTTGCAAAAATATTTATTTCTCCTATTATACTGCATGTGTTCAACCTGAGGAGATGATTTTTCCAGGATAGATCATTCTGATTTGTTGTGGCAAGCCTAGAACTGAAAATGGAAGCATATTTGGATTTGAAACATGACTAGAAACATGACTAAGGTCATCAACACAGAAATTTTTCTGTTTTGATCCAATTTGTAAATCATTACCTGATGTATTCCATCCAAAAGTCTTCATGTTATGCAATTATACTGCATTGAGATATGCAATGCAGGAGTATAATTGATCAAAATCAATCTTTTGTTGTATGCCAAAAAACTGGTTGTGGATAAATTCAAAGTGGTTCTCAGGCTATATTTAAAAATGTAACATTTGGCTACTTTTTAAAATCATATAAAGGAAGCCAAGCATATTAAAATTATTCATCTTCATGTGCTTGATATAATTAAGATTTTTATCTTGTCATAAATCTTAGTGTGATTTGTAGGACACAGGGTAGTGGCAGGAGTTATGTACATAGATATTTTAAGTTATAGTGTAATTATTGTAATCTCTGTTGGCAGGAGTGCATCATTTCCACTAAATAGCATGCCTTGTTTCACTGCGGCTCCACGATTCATTTCTGTTCTTTTGTACTCTGGTTGATGTAAATGAGCCACATTAACTGCCCCCCTGCCTCACTTTGTGCATATTTAAGGATTGAAAGTGTCTCAGAAATCCATTATCACCCTGTGACAGAAAGGTGAGAAAAATGTGGGAAAAACTCATAAACAGGAAAAATTAGAACATGTCTATATATTAACTTTTGACAGGTGTGAGACATCTAAGATTTAATCTGGAATTGGTGTTGGAATTCAGATAAAATAATGTGTACTTTAAGTTGAGGAGAAATAAAGAATTAGTGATGCTGATGCTCTGTGCTAGTTTTACAAAGAAACAATGGTTCTTAAAGCATTTAAATTTTCCAAGAAATGATTACCTCATGATCTGCTCTTAAAATACTCAGTGGGACCAGAGAGTCAAAAGGAGAAACACAAGAACAAGTAAGTAATTTTCCATTTATCCTTTCTTCAGTATTTAAAGTGCTAAAGTTTAAGTCCCTCTTTTTGCTGCATAAAATGCTCATAACATGATTTATCATGATACACATCTCATCATGAGTACCAAAACAGAAAGAATAAAAATAGGCTCTAATTCTGCAAGCAGTTTTGCACACATAGATCCTATTTGGATTACTTTTGTACACTAAAACTTACTGTGATATATAAGGAGTATTAAAGATAAAAAACTTCGATGAGAGGACAGTTTTTATAAAAGCGGTGGTACCACATCTCAAAAATGCCAGGCTTGGCATCCACAACATGTGCCATGTCTGCAGTGCTTTCAAATTACAAAGCAATCTTTTTACCAGAAAGGTACTTAAAGTCACAAGTTCTACTAACACATCCATTGAGAATAAGAATAAGTAACAGTTCTCTCTAAAATTTTAATATGTATATTGATTCTCAGTGCATTCTGGAATGTGGATTCAGCTTTTCCGGCTCTGGAAATCTAATGTTCAACATATGGCCACCTGCAGTTTTACCACGGTAAAATTTCTGCTTTTCCCCAGGGAAAAATCAAGGTATCAGAGATGTTTTTTTTGTTTCCACATGCTATGTAGATTAAATATGTGACATGCAATTTAAATCCAGAAGATATTTGGCACTGATAATGATGACTTGAAAGACACCATAGCACAGTTTTTAAACTCATTTATGTGGCAGTCACTGTTGTTGAAAATACAGCCTCTTTATTGTGGCATCAGGGCTTCATCTCTGAATTGGTGACAGCCAAAAAACTTCTCAGTTCTCACCCACTTTGGTAATGCTGCAACGCTATCACATTCCTTAAGCCTAGGGAAACCAAAGTGGTGAAAGGGTTGTATAATTTTGCTGTCATTACTGCCAAAACCAGGACAAATCATCAATGCCTCCATGGAGGGAAGAAAGAGGAAAGAAATACCCTCTGAATTTTTGCAGTAAGGACTGAAAAAAAGAATTAGAATAGTGTCACTAAAATGCCCTACTTTGTCTTAGCACCACTAAATTCCTTCCCATGTTTAAGTGGGGATATAAAATTTACATAAGTAATATATAAGGTGGTCCACACAAACATCCTTAAAGAATAATAACATAGAATAAAATATGTCTTCCATTGCCAAAATACTATAAAATTTAGTTTCTTAAACATAAGTAAAGCATGGGAAAACAATGCTTTGCATAATAAACATAAATTAGTCCCAATAATTCTTTTAAGCGAAGTGTTGGGTTTTATTTCATTTAAATTATTTGTCTACAATACAGTAAATAATAATGGAATTTACTGCCATGATCTATTTAGCATTTTGTATCTTTCTTTGAACTGTTTACTGTGTAGAGTCCCAGTGCAGCTTTTTATGTCACTGCCTTGAGGAGGGCACGTTGTTGTGACAACTCTGAGTGGCGATTCCCAGCAGTTACATGCAGCAACATCCTTGACTCTGGTGTTTATGCTGACTTGAAGGAGCTTGTGGAAATGCCTGTCTCTCCGAGTGTGAATGCAGGTAGTGCACACACAGCCCTCAGACTGACAAAGGAAGTTGGTTACCTAAGAAAGGTTCTCTAATAAAGGTGGACAATAACACGCTCATGTGCTCCAACTCTCCTCTTGTGGATTCCCACGCGAGCCGAACCCGGGGTGGTCAGAGTGTCACCCTGAGTGAACGCTGGTGTAGGCTGGAGCAAAATCAGGTTCAGACTGCAGGCACTTGATATTAGCATAAACTGAAATACAAAATATGCACTTGACAGCTTCAGTTACTCAATTACAAGATATTGGAGAATTTATGAGCTGAGTGCCAAAGGTGAAAAATGATGTTCTGTGTGTCACTGAGAGTGCAATAAACTGTCCTGTGAGCTCAACGTGTGCATTACTTTGATGCTGAGAGATTTGAATGATTTATTAATCCAGTGGCATGTGGTTGATCTTGAAACCAGTTCAGTCACATACATGTAGGGGTATTCCAGGTGTTCCCAAAGGTGGGTATCAACATTTTACCGCTGTGCAACATGGCAGTGATGACAAACGTGCTGGCTGGCTGGAGGAATGCCAGCAGTAGTCACATTCACCCATGTGCTCCTGCAAAAATGAGAGTGGGCTTGGATGAGTCCATCGATTTGTCACTCAGAGTGAAGTGACAGAACCAGGGATGGGCTGTGTTCCACATGCAGAGGAGACCCTCTTCCAGGGAAAGAGGTCCATGACATGCTGCAAAGATCTGGCAGAAGGTTTACACCTGTCTTGCAGCAATCTTATTGAAGCTGACATCCTGTGGATGCTGAACTTCCACTCACTTCAATGTCTTTTTTCCAGCTGTATTGAGGAAGGTGGCTGTAGTCCAAGGTCCTAAGTCTTGGTCAAGTCTGCCTTGATATTTTGCATTTATTAAGACCTCAGATACAGTCATCAGTCTTGAGACTGGCACAAGTCCTCACAGGAGGGGAGCTTTGTTTAACATGTTTTCTAATTTTTTTAGACAATCACAACATGACAACAAAATAATTTGGTGTCTTTCCAGCAAATTTACTAATGATTTGGTCAATGTGTAACACTTAAGAAAAAACCTGCTATTTTCATTGTAGTAGTACCTTAAAGATATTAAAAAGATAGTCTTAAAGTCTATTTTTTCACGCTCCTTATTGCATCAAAGGGTTACATAAAGTAGCAATCTAAAGGGAAATAAATTATATTTGTCCTCCAGAGCCTCCAGTCCCTTTACAGAATGTGTTTGTGTGCACTATTGAGGAGTTTAAGCAGTCTCCTAAGGTTTGACTGTTCTAACCCAGGTTCTTGGGCATCTTGCTGGAGCATCTGGTACAAAGTTATTAATGAAGAGAGGCCATGAGATTTCACAAAATCAAGTTTGACTCAGTATAATAATATCTTTGGGGTTTTTTTATTTTTTTTTCCCAGAAGAGGTAATTAAAGGTACATGACAAAAGCAATATTGGCATCCTAGTTAAACTTTACAGGTTTTGATAAAACAGCGGGACCTTGTCATATTTTTTCTGATTCTAGTTCAGTATTGAGATATAACCTCAGCAAATTAAGTTGTGAGTAAAATCTGAATCGACAGTGGCAGTAGATTTATTGATGCTTTTTATCAATACCTTTGGACAGCTCCTGAAGAACTCTAATTATCTTAGAAACAAAGCCTTTGCAAATGGTGACTGTGTGATTGATTATTTGCCACTCTTACCTTGCAGCCTGAAACATGAATCTAAGGACTAATTCTGAAGCTGAGCCCTTTGAAAAACGTCTTTGAATATGGATTGTTTGTTCAGACCAGCTTCTGAAGCACCAGAAACATTCAGAAGCAGAATAATTTTGTCATTTCCTCAATCAAGGGGACACTTGCATGTGTCCACTCATACAACCGCACCAACTTCTTGAGGAATTAAAAAAAATTGATTGAGTAAAATATAGTTTTACTGCACTGCCTTTTTCTAGAGCTGCATACAGACCAGAAGTGTTGGTACTCAGGGCAAACGTTTTCTGAAGAGCCCATTAACCCTCTCAATCTCCAGTGAGAATACTGCTTGCAAGACTTATTTCACAGACCTGGGTAAGCTGGAAGATAAGGGTAAAAATGTATACTTTAACTGGAGATTTCTCTGAGATGATAGAAGATAAATCAAGCCACTGATGACAGCAGAAAGTTGAATTCTCAACTGGTTTTGCCATTAGCGAGTAATTTTTTGTGCTGTTGACATGGTAAGAATAGAAAGCAGACAATGAAGCAGAATTATTAAACACCTACGGGTGATAAACCAGGTTTCATCTCTGGTTTTGGGACATAGTTGAGTTCCACTTGGAATAAAGAATTCTCAGGAGTAACATCATGGAGTCTTGTAAATCCACTAAAATATCAACTATGGTAGAGGTTAAAATGGATTTTTTTCTAATTTATGGCACATATTAACATATTTTAAAAGGTTCACTTTGCCTTGGTAAGAGTTACAATGGAAGATAAAAGAATTACTTATTTAATCAGAACCCACTCTTGGCATTAGAGCTGCTTTTTCTGTCTGTCAGAACATGACAGAAGGAGCCAGCTTCTGTCTGTAAACTGGGAAAATGAGATGAGTGCACTTGTGGAGATCCTAAATTGTCAGCTCCGGTGGAGGGTGGGATGCTCCCAGTCCAGTTAGGTGACAAGGCCAGTGTTACCACCCTCAATCCACTCCCCAAATGTTTGGGGTAAGCTCAGAGTAGCTGCAGACCCAGGAATGCAATGAAGGTAAGCTCAGAAATCATAGACAACTCTGAAAATGCTGCCATAGAATCGTGTTCTCCCTTGCTTTAGTGTCATTTGCTTTATATAGTCAAGACCTGCCAGCTGGGATTTAGAGAAAGTATATTTTACAGAAAGCAACAGGACAGTTTTCACTACAAAATAAAGTTTTCTGTGTGAAGAAGAAATATATTTAATTGATAAGGTAAGATTTACTTTCTGGTTGTACTCTCCTATCTTATAGAAAACTTATTAATGAAAAAGTGGAATGCACACACTTGACAATTATAAAAGGGGCATTTATGACTCATTCATTTAATCTTACACTTGGTAGCTCTTGACCTCTCCTCTCAGTTCACTGGCAAAAATTGCCATTTATTATCTACATAGCAGTTATTATAAACCAAAATTTATCCATTTTGCCGAAAGGAAAACATTTTTCAGTGCAGAGTATTCTTTTCAGCTGGAATTTATATCTTAACATCCTTAATTGTGTGAATGTCTTCCAAGTGTCCCACTTCATTAAAAAATTAACTGGAAAAATTATTAAGGACATGGATTCTAGATTGTGGCACTTTTTTTTTAAACTCACTAATTCCTAAGTTAGTTTTTGTAATATATTTGAGCTGTGCACTTGCAGGTCAGAATTCTCTTCCTTGTGTGTGGACAGCATACAGGTCTGGGCTTGCAAGGTGGGGAATGAATCCCAGGAGCTCCAGGCAGGGAGACAAGTAGTGCTCATGGTCTTTAAACCTGAAAAAAAATGAGGAGTAACCAATTATGCTTTTGGCCTTTATCAACACAAGGGATGGCATGAGATCACTGTTTTGACCATGCAGCCATTTTAAAGCACGGGACTGTCACCCAGCCAAGTTGTAGCATTTTTTCGTATGTGTGGAAAGAAAAGGACAACAGAAAATAATGCCAGCAGGGTACCCCTGTGCCTGGCTGGGCTGATGCAGAAGTAGCAGAGTTCTGGTGCTGGCCTCGTGCTCCCCTCGAAGGATGTTTGAGGCTGGCCACCATGCGCGGGGAAGCTGCTGGCCCCAGGACCCACAGGGGCCGGGCAGTGGCCAGGCACCCCGGCCGAGTTCAAACCTGGAAGTGTTAGAGGCGTGTGGAGAGGAAGAGAAAGAAAAACACTGACCACCCCAGCACGCTGGTAAGGAAGGAAAACACTGGAGGGCTGTTGAAATATTCACAGAGGATTAGCACAATGTTACTGTGTTTAGCACAGGTGTTTCTGTAGCTGTGATACATTAGGAAAATTTACAATGTTCAGTGACTCACACTTTCTCCATGTAGTGTGGTAGTTTATTTTCTTGGGCCAGAGTACAAAGTGAGGAGGAACACCTGCTGGTGTTTTGGCTTTCCTGTAATGTCTAAGCTTTTGTTTAATCTAGGTGTGCTTTTTTTTTTTTCTCTGACTACACTGAAACATTTTTGCACATAACCTTTACAAGGGAACTGCTTTCACCGGAGACGTGTAGAAATATTCTGTTCTTGCATGTTCTGGTATTGCATGTCATTAACTACTATCAGTAGGAAAATTATGGACATTGCTCTCAATATATTTTGGCTTTACTTTTAGGCATCTAGTTAAACAGCCAAATTTTGAAAGCAGATCTCTACACTGTGTATTGCAATTCCTTTTAAAATTTTATCAGAAATGTCTGCTTCAATGTCCTATAAAGTTGCATATGGTCCTAACTTGTTCCACTGCAGAAGTATAGCTAAGAAAGAGCCTTCATACTGTTATAAATTCAGTTATGATATGAAACGCTTATTTAACTTGTTTCTCACGGTGAAATTCTCAGTAAAAAATTAAGGAAGAAAACTGAAATTCCATAGACTAAATACAGAAGCTTAAGAAAGATCATCTTTTTATTTAAGAAATATTCTTAAAATGAATAGGTCTGGATTAATACCCTTTAATAAAATTAATTATTAATTTCTACAAAGAAAACAATGAGGTTTTTTTCCAAAATGTATACAAGATGGTGCACAAGCAATTGAAAGTAGTCTCTGTTGGATGGGCTTTGCTGCTGTGTGAAGGAATGAAAACCAGGTAAAAAAATGAAAAAATAAGGGAACACACATCGGTACTCTGTCCCAGTGGAATACTCAAGACAGACATGGAAGGGAAAAACCAACAAACATTACTAGAACTTATCAACTAAACAATTTGATCTCAAAATTTTTGAATGTTCTTCTAAGACTAAAACTGCAATTTAGGGGATCTATACAGGTTGTAACTTAATGACTCTGTAATTGTCCTGTTTTCTCTCCTCTAATTTCTTTGTTACATCTCTTCCTTATAAAATTAATATTTGTGTTTTCAAAGGAGCATAAGAAGAACACTGAATTTATGATGTGGGTGAGTTGCAGTAGCAGCTTTATCTTTAGAATTCCCAGTATTGTGTGCTTGGTTCTTTTTTTACTTTTTCCATTGGATGTGCTGTATAAAGTACATTTTGCATGTTTATTTTGAGTTTCCATACCTGGATTGTATCTCCTTATTTTGCACTTTCTCACTTGTTTTCACTTTTATTCTCTTGAATCAATTAATTCTTTTAAAGCAGTTAAGGACATTTTTATTAGAGTACATGGAAGCTGGTTCAGATTTAAAAATGCTATTGCTCTTGATTTTTGATGTCTGACAGCACTTTGTCCCTAGGGCCAGACACCTAGAGGGATTGTTTATTGTTTTCTCTAAGTGTATATATAAGAATAGCTTATAGGGGACAGGAAGGCACTTGTGTTCAGATGCATTCCACACATGTTCAGTAATCTTACTTATATGAATAATGCCTTTTATGGAAAAAATGCAAGTGAGAGAATTTAAAAGAAAAAAGTGTTCCTTGGGCTTATTCAGGGGTTCTACAAAGCAAAAGGAAAACATAACAGATGCAAACTACATTAAAGGGGATCAGAGACATACATTAAATTCCTTATGTCTTTTTAATTACGCAATTGTGAATTATATTCCTGTTGCATTTGTAATTAGAGGGCAGAACAGATGGTAAAGGCTTGTTCTAAAGTAATGTGTCTATTAAAATTATCCACATAGCTAAACTGACTGTTGACTATAACAGGGTTTCTTAGCCATTTAAATACCCTGTGCAGATATGTGCTTGATTATTATAGCTCATTACGTTTGAGCACACACAATATATATGCATATATGCAGAAAAAAATCTAATCTATATTAGTTATATGCTATATATGCCTTTAAATGTCACTTATTACAGTTGTGAAGGAAAAGAAGCCTGATTCTACAAAAAGCTTCCCACGCGGGTAGACAAGACGTGCTTTTGTATGGTCATCATGTATCGTTTGTTTTCTTTATCTCCAATTTTAGCTGGAGCTAAAATGTGAAGATAAATTTATCAGATGAGTTGTTCCAATATAGGACATGACACAGACAGCTATGATATGGTTGTTATTACCCTGCAGAAGCTTGCTCTATTTTTAGTCAGTATATTTGACCTATTATCTCTTGTTTATAGATTTATCTTATCTCAAGATCTGGAGATACTTGTGTTGGCAACCGTTTCTTTTCACGCCATCTGTAATGTTTTCCAATATAAGCCATACGCTGAACTGATATTATCTAATAATTTGTGATGTCATAAAATTCTCTCCTGGCACCAGACCCGCCACATTTTAGGGAGTCAGGAAGGTATGAAATGAGAGGAGATGATGCTAGTTTTTACAGTTCTTATGAATAAGGTATTTGTTCTATAAAAAAAATTATTCTGACATCTGTGTATTGACTTAAAATGGGTTCTGTGCAACATCCCCAAATATATTCAAGGCATGATGGCATTTCTCTGACCTCTTTATATCTAAAATATCTGAATCCCTGAATCCTTTCTTGACCTGAAAACCCCTTTATAATGATGGGTATAAAGGAAACTCCTTAGGGTATTTAATTTCAAACACTGAATTTCAGTGAATCACTCTATCAGGGTGTGATGCTTTTGCTCAGAGCAGAGTCTGTGTTCTTGCATGTGGTTGCACATCCTTAAGGTCATCCTGGCCCCATACCGAAGTACAGTACCTGGTATTTCCATCATGCCACTAGTTCCAGCCAGAGGTGGAAGACAGTGACAATAAATGTCAAGCCCATTCACTCGGAGGAGAAATCAGCTCAGAGCATTCTTTAAAACCAGGATTTGACAGGCAAATGACTAAACATATTTCTTTAGTGATCCAACATTTCTTCTTAACGAGGCAAGTTGTCATTGACTCTGCTTGTTGTCTGTAAATTCTGACTGACTCAATCTTCATAATGTCAGACTGGTCAAAGGCATCAGTAAATTACATGAATAAAACATAATACTTGGTAATTGCCCTTAGCTGCTAAGATTCTGTAATTCCATTTGCTCAACAGCATTTGTCCAAAATAGTGTTTCTTGAATTGGTCATTACTTTTACTTTCCTAAAATGGATGACATAACCTCTGTAAACACCTTATCTACTTAGGTTTTATGCATTATGATGTTGCAAAGACATCAGTGCTTTTGCTCTTCTGGTTCTTTCCCCCATCCTGCTGTGGGGGAGGGGGTGGGGACTGAGTGACCAAGTGGTGCTTACTTGTCAAGTAGGGCTAAACCACGATGGCAAAATGAGCAAATTTTTTTTAATCTCTGGAGACTTCAAAAAATTAGTTTCCTGCATCTGGCAAATAAAATAATAAGCACAGTTTGCTGTAAGAAGAGTTGACTCTCAGCTTAGTCTCAGATACCATAGAATCACATTTTCCTTGCATGTGAATTGGATCCCCTACTATGTCCCACTCACAGAAAAGCCAGAACTGAAAAACTAAGAATGCTCCTGGCAATGCCTTCTGGCTTTAGGGAGATGTCCGGACCCATGCATGCATTGTGCATAATGCAGTACTTCCTTGAGAAAATCAAAATTAATTTCTGTGGTTTGCATTCTTGTTTATTATATATATTTAAAAAAAAAAGAAAAAGAAAAAGAGAAATAATGTTGTCTGCCAGGCACTAAGTTGATGGAGAGCATTTCTTTCTTGTCCTTAGACCAAGCCTCTCACATGCAAATATTTTAAATTACATCTGCCAAATAAAATTGTTGTGAAGCAGACATTTTATTTTCCTAGGTTCTTTTGAGAGCACATCATCCTAACATGCCCTCTGACAAACTGCCAGGAGAACAATTTTTGACACGGAATGGTGTAGGAAAAGAAATGATCCTATAAGATCCGCTTACAGATGCTTCCCACTGTGCTCTTTATTCTGCACCTGGAATGTTCTTGCTGGCTATGTACTTAAGTGCTTTACTGTAATGTACATATCCTCTGGTTTCAGAAATATGCCTAGATGCATCGTTTTCCAGTCAGGCAGAAAAAAATGTTAGTCCAACCCTAAAGAAAGGAAATCAAAGCTAAATAGATGACAAGCCACCTTTCTAGTTGAAGGACCTTGGAGCAATGAAAATGTAAAGCAAAAGAGAGTTGTGTGTTGATCATATTCAACTCATTTTGCTGGACCAGCAAATACATTAAGCATCTGAGCAAATTCCAGCAGTTCATTCAGTATTTAGAAAGAAACATATAATCAGTGCACAACCTGCAGGGAGAAGGAAACATGAAACTAATACTGCAAAACCAGCTTTGTTGGAGACCTGTTCAGGCAGATGGAAATTGCCATCCCTTTCTCCTTAGGTGGGTATTTCATACCCCTCTACATTTACCTCTGCTGATTCAGGGTAGCCATTTCAGTCTCTGGTCAGATTCTTACGGGGTGTTAATAAATTTAATTATTTTTATTTGTGTGAGCTATATTAAGGATCTGACTCATTAAAGTTAACTTGGCCTGAGAAGTGTTTCCTTACTTTGATCCAAAATGTAGCATATTTTGTCTGGTTAACCACAGACCACAACAATTAGAAATTCTCAGATAAAAATCTAGAAGATGCAATGAAAGCAGTTTCATCTCCTTCTCATCCTCTGCAAAAACCAATTTAAACTAGGATAAACTACAAGTCTCTTTATTCTGGATTTATGTAATGTATTAAGTATTTATGATATTTTCCAAATATCAGGTATATAATGACTTCCACTAATTTTTAATCATTTTAAAAGTACCTTCAAAAATAAGTATTATCTTACTGCTTTAGATAGCTTGACACATCTGAGTAGGAGAGTGGATGCTTCTGAGTTTGCAGAACAAAAGGTGACTAATAGGAAAGACCTTTATTAAAATAAATGGCATGATCATGCAGTAACATTTAGCCTAAGTGCTACTCTTTCACCTTGGGTTTTTTAATTTGATTTATCCATCAAAGCATTACACTGGAAAATAATATGGCTCTGTTGTTTAATTATTGAAGATTATTAAGTATTATAACAATCTTTTAATCAATAATAATTTTGGAATTTGTTCAATGCCTAGATAAGTTGCTGTGGTTTGACCATTCCAGAGCTTTAGGGAAAGAAATTGCATTAGATCAGAGAGTAAATAACAATTAGTACACAGAAGATCTGGAACCAAGCTGGCACTCAATGAACTGGAATGGATTCAATGATTGCATATGTCACCCTGATTTACAGATGTGTTAAATGTGGTTCTTTTCCGGTTTCTGTTCTTGGCTAATAAGCTAAGATTTTCATCAGAAATTCAAAACCTATTAGTTCATTCTTCAATGTCTCCAGTCATATGCTGTGAGATAAATTATGCCCAAGTCATATTTGGCATTTGAAAAATTAAGTTTTTATTCTATTTAGGTGTCTATTTGTCTAACACGTCCAAGCTGGTAACTTTGTCTTCACACATTGGTGCACTCATTTGCAAAGCAGAGTCCTCCCTCCTTTAGTCTTGCATTTTCCTCTCTATTTTTCCTCTTTTTCTCTCTCTTTTAAGAATCAACTATTCCCTCTAACGGCACCACCTTTAGTTATGAGTTATGTAGTTCAGTTTAAAATGACAAACAAGCAAAACCCACATTCACTCTTTTTGCTGGGAAAGAAGGTGGAACAAAAAGTGGCTCTACAACGGAAGAGAGATTCAGAGTAAACCAGCAACTTCTTCCATTTGTTAACATATTAAAGCTCAAGCAATGAGGAGAATGACTGATATGGTCAGACACTAGTGGGTAAAATTTGGCAGAATTTCTAGGCAGTTCTGTTATTGGTAGGTCCAAAATATACCATCAATCCATCTATCACGATCAGCTATCTTAAGAAGAAAAAAGGAACTTTTTAATGAAATATCCCAAGTACTAGACTATATTTAGTGCATAGCTGACACACACTGCACATTTTTATGTGATGTCAATTAAATAATTAGTTATCAGTGACTGAGTCAAACAATATGTCTCAGAAATAATTGGTTGTAAGTTCTCAAGGACAATACATAGATGAGACTTTCCTGATAACACAGCTGTAGGAATGTTCCATGCATTTCACCTAATGTAATCAACTTGATTTCTGAGAAACCACACAACTTCCTTAATGGAAGGTAAAAAGGCAACAATGGTTCAGTGGCCAACATCCTGGTAATCAGATGAGAACAGGTTTCACCTTTTTGACAATAATCTGCTCAGGTTTGCTGTGAGATGAAGCAGTACATTTAAGGCTGCGGAGAGACACTACAAAGTGTAAGGCTTTGTGATTGAAGAAAGTGCATCCCAGAAGTGTGTGGACACCCTCAAGTGCTGCTGCCAAATGCAGCTGTGAAGTGCTCCAAGGGATCTGCAGATGTTTCCAGCGATAGTGGCTGATAGGGCTGCAGTCCATGGTCTCTCAGGAATGGAGGGAATTTTGTCTTTCAGCTCTAGGAGCTGGAATCTGTGCAATATCAGGAATGCAGGTGGAAGAGGGGTTCTTAGGAAAAGCGAAGTCTACTAGGCACATGAAAAACAATGTTTTTCTGCAAGAATGATTAGGGTCTCGAGAGAGTGTTACTGGGGAGAAAACACCCTGATATTTTCCATATGTGGCAGGGAGAAGCATAAATCTGTTTTTTTGTTTCTTTTTTGTGGGATTAAAATAGTCATCTCTGCTGATTTCTTTACTTGAAAGAACTTCTCTGAAGGCTATGATTCTCTTTCTGTTTGCAAAACTTTTTGTTTTGCATGTGACATTACCACTGCAGTTAATTTTTCCTATGCTGAGTACTAATGAGAATGGAGACAAGAGGATAAATGAAGCATGGATCATCCTGCTGTTCATCACAAAGTTCAAGGTTCTGACAGAGTTTGTCAGAAGTTTTCATATTTAAGAACAGTGAAACTAAAATTTCTAATGCAGAATTTGCCTAAGCAGCTTAAGTCTTCTGCCGTATAATTTCTGAAGTTTTGATGTTGTTGTTAATTACTATGAGTTCCTGAAGAAATTTACAAATTTGTGTTTCCTGCCTAAAATTCTTTGCTTCCTAAGCCACTGTGTAACTACACAGATGGTTAAAATTGTTCCCAAGAGAACTGTTTAGTGCTGAAGAGACAGATTCAACAAAACCGGAGCTCTCTGGGAAGAACATGTTGCTGGTCTCTTATCAGCCCTACAAGAGCAATTGAGTCGCTCTTGGCCCCTTGATTGTAATTAATAGCCCAGGAGGCTTAGATCTGACTGGTGATCTCAGCTGACTCTGGTTTTACCCATTTTATGTTCAAAGGTATCATATCAGGTTGCTTGGAGCTGCTAAGTGTATGAATTTCCCACAGGCATTCTCCAGGTTCTTGTTCCCAAATCCTACCAACTATACTTACCATGATCTTATGCTCCTTAAACATGCAGTCCCCCTTACTATGAAAGAACAGATTTGAAAAGAGCTAGGAAATCCCATAACCACACCTTCATCAAGCTCTTTTGTTGCTTTTGCCTATGTTCATAGCAAGTCTTAGGATTCTTGTTGACTTCCACAGAAAGACTTGTAAGGAAGAGCTCAGGAGTCTGTGTGTACCTTGTCCTGCCCAATCTATTTGCTGGGACCTGAAAGGGCAGCTTCCAAAGTGGCCCTTAGCAGTGAGACAAACCTTCAGTGCTGATCACAATAGTCACAACTGGAAGCTAGAGATCCTCTAAGAGAGATAGAGAATCTTTCTTAGATATTCAGAAGCCTTAAGGACCTAGGCAAGTCATGGGAGTGGTGTAGAACAAATAGGCCATTCAGGTACTATCTGCATTCAGTATCAGATATGCCACACAATGAGGGTCTGTTGAAGTGGCAGAACAGATGTTTTGTTTTACAGAGGTCTCATACAATTTATCTGTGAATTGTGACAGTTCTCCATAGCTGAATAGAATGCCACGAACAAAGGGAGCAAATTGAGTAACTGTGTTAGCATTGGAACAGAAAAAAAATGGGCTCTTGGAGTAACAGGATTATTTTTCTGCTATTTAAGGTGTTTCTAGGTAGTTTTCTAGGTAGTTTGGATTAATTTCTGAAATTCCATGTGGTATTTGTACAGTTATTTCATCAATTAGCACTATGAATGCAATTATATCAGGCCATGAGTTTTTTCTGTTCAGGTAACAAAAGAATGTGGGGATTAGAGGAGTCTTTGACCAAAGTGTCCAACATTCCCACTATTATTTCTACATGTAATGTCAATAAAATTCTCTTTCCTCTTAAGTCCTGAAAATGAGCATATGTTAAAATACTCTGCTCTCTTTGGAGTCTTTGTAAACAATCATGATTTGTTTTCTGTCTCCAGTATCTCCCTAGCAAGTTTGTATTTATGTTGTTTTCTATTTTGAGACAATCGAATTAAAACTCACTTTGTTTCATAATTATGAACATCCATTTTGACTAACTGACAAATCTTGCTGGAATTTTGTTCCCAGAACTATCATTCACCAAGACACAAAGCAACAAAATTTATTAGGATTCCACCTAGTTTCTTTAAATTTTCTTTGGAATTGAACAGCATCTATTAATTTACATTCACTTGTCTGCCTTCATTCCTATGTGATTTAAGGTTTATTGATTGGTTTTCTACTTTTTCCCTACTATAATAGAATTAAGTAGAGATAGGAAACACAGGACAGATAGAGAAGTGTCTTTTATGTGTTACTAGTTACTACAGAAACTGTCTCTCTTATAAAATGACCTTCATAGTAGATGGAAGAGGGTTTTTAAGACTTCTGCTGAACCTTACCTCAACACAGGAGTTATATGATTAGTGACAGAGTGTCATTACCCCCTGGAAGGGAATTTAGCTCAAGTGAAGTGAATAGAAACAGGATTATATTTACAGAGAACAGGTACATACAAAGTTGTCTGTCTTCTGGGTCGTGCCTTCTGATTTGGTTCCCTTTTCTGGGCAGGTGTGAGCAGGGAAGTCACAGGTATTATGTAAAAAGTGAGGAAAACATTAATGGAGAGGAAAGTGTAAGACTGTTCCTTGCAACAGCAGCTGGAGATGAGTATCATAACACCACTGCCCTTTCTGATGTGCTGAACAGTTAATTCTCCTCTCCTGCTGGTAAACACAAATGTGGAGAGGTGTCCCATTCCTCACATCGAGACTCCTGAATCTCCTCCACCATGTTTTTTCATGCTGGTCAAGAAAAACTTCACTTGAAATACTGGTCTCATTCCTGCTGAAGGGTTAAAATCCCCTGTTTTATTCAGGGGCTGTGTCTGCAGGTCTGCCTTTCGTTCCTGTCCTCACAAGGTAAGAGAGACTCCAGGTTTTGCAGTCACTCTTTGAGAAGCTCAGAAGGAGTGGCGTACATTTTAGTCAGGAAGAGCACAAAAGAAACAGCATGAGCTGATGAGTTTGAAGGGAAATATGCTTGGCTGACATTCTGAAGTGTTATTTGGATATTCTTTCTTTTCCATGCAAGGTACACATCTGAAATATGTGAGTCTGGCATCCAAAACACTAAAAAAAGTGGGATTAGAAGAATGTAAGAAAACCTCAGATTCTAGTTTAAATTGAGGGGATATAAAAATGAAGTGTAGAAACTCGGGTGGAATGTTAAGAGATTTACAAGCCAACTTTATAGCACCTGATATAATATTTATTTATATTCAGTCTCTTTTTAGCTCTCGTGTGTAGCAGTGAGATCTGAAACAGTTCATGCCAAAGCAATTCTAAATTAAGACCACAGAATATTCCTGAATGGGCTTGCTTGAATGAAAGGCTCAAAAGCCTAAGGAATAGAGAATTAATTCAAAGTACAGATGAACTTAATTGTGACAGATGTCATAAACAGTCCTGGGGATTTAGAATGGCATGGACCATATAGTACCCTTGTGTGAATGAATTATCCTATTCTGAATGGAATTCTTGGAGTAGCTTTTGAAAAGTTACACATTTTTGGTATAAGCTAACTTGATGCATTTTTCTTTAAGTGATGCATTTTACTCTCCTTCCTTTATCAAGTTTTAAAGTTCAGTGGGGCAGGTTTCTACCTCCAATTTCTTTTTTCCTTTTTCCTTCTCTTCTGCACAAAGGATATAGAAGTAAATCTATACAGTAACCTTACTAAAAGAATATCTGTAGAGCTGTTTTCTTAAAAAGAATGTCATATTTCAGCTGTGGAATTTGAAGAGCTTTGGCAAAGTCTGTATTCCAGAGAGGCCTAAGCCAGTTAGGTAGAAATCTGTGCTTATAGTTAATCATGTTCAACAGTTTTACCATCCAAATTAAAAAATTGCATTTAACTGAGATAGGCCATATAGAAACTCTGCTTCCCTTAGCCTGAGGACTCCTTCATCCCTCAAAATAAGGGCTACCTCCTATATTTTTTTCTTGCTGGCTTGCTTCACTTGCTTGCAAATGTTTAATATTGATCAGCTCTGTCCTTCACTCTGGGATGTCTGCCAAGCACCTCACGCCAGCTATTATAGGATTAGATATATTTGGTCTAACTGGAGGAAGATTTTTCAGTCTCTGTTGTTCCCTGGCATCCACCTTACAAGGGTTGCTCTAATATACCCTGCCCAGGGCCAAATCACCATTGCTAATAACAAAACCTACAAGAAGGCCACCAGCAGGGCATGAATTTTGGTGTGCTTTAGGGGGATGAATATTTTAAACATCTACCCAAGAAGCCAAGAGTTGGAGTGTGGGCTGCCAGCCTCACAGTGCCACAGAATAGCAGGCACTATTAACACTTTAACACTGCTATTATTAATAGCAGGCATCCTAATAACACTCATCCTTAAGTTTCTTTTCTGCCTCACTCTGTGCCTTTCATGTGCTGTGCTGATATTTGCTACACTTTCTTGGCCTCTCAATTACATTCCTGTGCCCTTCCTGGAAGGGTGGGGCCATACAAGTAGGAGATACCTTATCATTATTTTCTCCATTACCATGGTGCTCCTCAGCCTTGTCCCAAGCAATATCAATGCCATCTGGGACACCTGCTCACATCCGGGCCTTTCCACGCTTGCTTCCAGCCCTTCTTGTGAACCCTTGACCTGGACTAATCGCATCTGGATGGGTCTGCTCATCCTGGTTGAAGAAACCTGGCATGGATATTAATCTACTTCTTATCAGCCTGATAAGAATTTTATATACTCCCCCATTTTCACAGTGGAGGAAGGATGTAATCAGACTGTCCAAGTTACAGCTGGAGCAGCCAGTCTTTGGGTCAATAGGTAGAAATACACCACACTAAACTACTACTCTCTGCCATAAGAGCATTGGCTCTCGGCCAGTGTCTAGAGGAAAACATTACAGCCTTGACTAAGCACTTAGCTGCTGCTCTGTCCCATAAAAGTTGAGGTCTTTCAAGCAAGGACAGCTCTCATTGTAATTAAAGGCCCTGATGTGGCAATTGCCTGTTATGGGCAGTATCCTGCCTCTTAAACGCAATATTTCTGTATCCTGGCACAGAGCTGTCAGATTGCTGCTTATTTATAGCCACAAGATCCCATGCGTGGCTTAAAGGCACCTTTTTATCTTGTAAGAGCACTGGGCTAGTGAACATGAGGATTGAAATGCAAACGTTACAGTACTTTCAAATAATGAACAGAGAAAATAGCTTAAAACCTTGGGTCACTTAAGGAATTGATATGGGATTAGTCCCTGAAACTGAAATTGTGCTGTAGATCTACTGCCCCTTGCATCCAGATGGACCTTAGAGCAAAACTGTGTGTGACATTCTTCTAGTCAGATCCTTGGGCTGGGAGCTGTTCCGGCATCAAAAATTACCAGCAGGAATGACTAAGGGGAAGGTACCTCACACTGCAGGGGTTGTGTACCTTTATTGAAGGAGACAGCAGTGGTGCATGAGCCTGGTTTTTACCCTACAATTGTCTAGTTTTTCTCATAGCCATTCTCGCTTCTGCTCACATCCTTCATGGCCCCTGCAAAGTTTCAGCATCACGGAACGGCACAGGCTGGGAACAGGTCGTGGCCATATGCAGCACAGGCTGAAGCACGGCTGTGACAGCGTTGTTGTTCCACAGCCCCCTTACCAAGGACAGCTGGAGCTCTCTGGGGCAAGGCAGTGGGGACACCCTAGAGCAGAGGTGCGGGCACGTCCTGAAAGTGCTGAGTGAGTGCATGAATGCATGCCTGATTCATTTTCCTGCCTCCATCCCCTCCAAATACCCATTTCCTGGGAACTGTTGCATCATTTCTAAGCTCAAATGTATTATCGATAGGATAATACATTCACCTTCTGAGGTCCCCACAGAGCCAACGAAGAAATAAGACTTCAGTGTGCTTCCAGAAGCTAATTTTCAGCAGCCAAAACTCTGATCCAGATTAGTTTCCTCCACTATTAACATTTTTTCTTAGCCATTTTCCTTCCAGAATTATGTAAATTATTGCATTCCTACTCAAATGGTCTGAGCCTGAAGCGAGTCCCAGTGACTTAGAAATGTTTCTGACTCACTGTGCTCAGATCTTGGAAAATAACAATATTCTGAAAAAAAACAATTTCTGGGAGGTTCTTCTTGTGGACTGTAATTGCAGGTGAGGTTTATTTCAGTGTTTGTGTCAGGGTTTTTTTGGTTGGTTGGTTGGGTTTTGGGTGGGGGTATTTTTGTAGTATTGAAATAATCTTACAGCCTTTCAGATAAAAAAATTCTGCTTTGTGCAAAAGTTCCTCTATAGAAATTATTTTATCTTTTTTTTATTATTATTTTCTATTCCTAATAATCTATTCTACTCTACTGATCTCATTACTTATCTATTTTATCATATATTATTTTTTAGTTTTTTAGGTAAGAAGTGCTGTTCAGTTTTCTTGACATCTTCTTTTTAAAATCTTCCTTCTTTACCCTTTCTTTCAATTTGCAGATGTATCCTTCCTAAGTTTTGTATCCCTTTGATCTTTTTTTCCATTTCATTGCTAGTGTATGTGGGTATCTCTTTGATATAAAGTCAGATAGGCATCTAAATATTTATACAATATTGTTTCAGTAAATAGTCACTTCAAAACTGGAATGAAGCCATTGCAGTTCCTCTCTGAAGGGTTTGGCCTTAAGTCATTGGAGGTAAGGAGTACTGCACAGAGAGTGTTTTGAGCAATTCTAGAAATGTTATCTATGAAGACGAGAATTAATTCCAGAGTATATGTGGAGTCTAGCACGTGATTAATTTTCTAGGGGATAAGGTAGAGTGTGAACTTTATCTTGACTTCATTAACTACTCAGCTTTATTGCCTATGTGCATATTCTTCTGTTTCAGAATTGTATTGTAAATATCAGGGGGCTTATACTTTTTCATTTCTTTCATCATTTGCTGTTGCTAGGGAGTAGCAGGGGTGCTAGAAGGTCACTCCACAGCTTCCCTCATGAAAAGCATCCACGTGCATGTGAAATTGCCTTCCAGTGGTGAGGCCCACAACTTGCACATGCTTGTATTCGCAGTGTCAGTGGTGAGAACAAATAAATGATGTTCCTCTTGTCTCCCTTGTATTTATTAGTGTGTGCATGTGTGTGCACATGGTCTGGTCTGTGTGCTCGTCTGGACACAAGAAGGTGAGCCTGAAGAGAATCAAGCAAACACATCTGTCTCCCTGTGTGCAAAGCTTTGCTGAAAGTGCTTACTGAGTTCAGGGGCACTGCAGAAGACAACAGAACATAATGGCACCTATTTGTGACATTTGAAAGCTCAGAATTTGCTTTTCATACTAGGGTACATGTCTTTTTTGAGCCCCAGGGTTCCATGGCGTGAGAGAATACCAGCCATTGAATTCTCTCTGTGTGGAAAATTTGACTTTGGTTTTATTGGAATCATTATTGTCACTGGGTACAAGTAGATGTATCTTGACAAATTAAATTCCACTCCAGAGGTGAAGAAATAACAGAAATATTTTGTATCTTTCTCAATTAAAAAAACTAAATATGGTGGTCTTGTGAAGCTGATATCTGAGTTTGAAGGCAAAATATTTATGGAGTTCACTTTTTACGTGTGGATCAGACATGAGTCCGAAGAATACGGTAAATATAGTCACCCCACATGTACCATGGCTACAGAATTTCTCATAGCCTAGCAATTTATTTTTCTTCCTGACTGCTTCATAAATGACAATACAAATAAATTCTGTACATTTTTAAATTTTATTTTTTACTTCAGTAATTTTGCTGTCGAGAAAACAAGGAGTGAGAAATTGTTTCTAAGCCTATTGCAGTCAACAGGGACACAATCAGATTTTCTCGGTCTAGGACGAGCCCCAAAGCAAAAGAATAACCTCTTTTGTGGTTGGAGTTAGCTTCAGTGGCAATGCGTTCCTTCCCTGTGGGATGAAAACACATAGAGTAATTAACCAGATAGAACGGGTTTTAAATTCAGCATGGAATGGAAGGCTAAGCATGCACTCGCCCCATGAATTTTGGAGAGCTGTAGTCCATATTTACATTAGCAAGGAATGTGGACTGATGGGGTGAATCTGTAGAGCAAAACTTTGTCAAGAGACCCATGGTTTGTGATGTATCCTTGCTCGGCCATGGTACAGCCTGTGATACTCAGTATGAATTTAAGTGACTTTTTCAGCAATGTGGTAATACAGCCAAAAGCAATATAACCCGAGAAATCATGGAAAAGACTGGTATTTCTGACAGATGTAGAGAGAGGAAAGTGATCTTACCTCTGTCATACTTGCTTTACCCACAGGCTGGCCACTGCTCCTGCCCAAGCATGTGAGTGAAATTGAGCATTTAATAAAACACTAATTAAAGTAAATACCATAAAAGCATTAACCTCCATAAGGTGTTTAAATTGAATTCCTGGGTACTTTGGCATCATTCCAGCTTTCAATAAGTTCCGATCTAACTGTATCAGATCACCAATTCAAAGACTCTGATTTTAGTTTATGGAATATTCCCGTTAATAACGATACCTTAGACATCCATTAAGTCTGGAACATTAATTTTATGGAAAAGTTCCAATACAACTCCATTAGATTTTTTTTAAAGCTAAATTAGCAGCATAGGCTTTTAACAAATGTCATAAATAGCTATATTTAATGGAAAGATTACCCAAATTAAAACCAGACCAAAATAGAAAATACAGCTCCCTCTGTTTAAGTCTTGACCTTCAGAATCCACTTAAAAATTACAAGCTGAATGAAGCCATGAGCGTTTCAAACTTCTTGTAGTTTGTTTGTCATGTGGGTTAGAAAAATAGCAGATGACTTAGGAAACACCAATGTGCTTTTCTCTTCTCTGGTAGGTGAAGTCCTTTATTTACACAGTTTGCTACAATACTTTTGAAAATGTAATTGGCTAATAAATGTGCAGTGTATGACACTAGCCATTTAAAATACCATGACAATCTATACATAATCCAGACATTCTGTCTTCCATCTTCTTTTTTTTTTTTTTTAATTAGATCATTTATAAGATGATTTTACAAACAGAATGATTCCTAAATTAGTAAGTGTAAACTAGTGAGCTTGCCTGTCTTCTGCACTGATTTCTGGCCAGTTAGTCACATTCAGCCAATGCAACAGATTTGGAGGAGGAGGATTATACCTTCCAATTTCATGAGAATCAGTTCCTGGGGAACAGGAGGATGATTGAAGCCAGTGCCTGCTGAGGAAGCGCTCAGGGGAGCTCAGACATTCTGTGCTCTGGGTGGCAGAAGCTGCATGGCCCAGCAGCAGACACAGAACCCAGCTGGTAGCACAGCTTTAGCCTACCAGGAGCTTCTCTTGCTCACCAGGAATGCTGTGGGATGTGGAGGATGCTGGAGTCAGCACGGTGGTGGGCTTAATGAGGCAAAGGACACAAGGACACAGAAAACCAGGTTCCAGTCACTTCACTTCTCCCACCTTCATTATTATCATATTTGAACCACCTGGCATTTTTCTGTTAAAGGTTACTCAGAGTGAACACATTCAAAACAGTCAAAAATGTTTTAATCCTGTCAGGTTGAGCCACTGCTAAGTTTCCACCAGCTAATATCAAATGTATACAGGACTAGTGTTATTAAATCAAATTCCTCCAATCTGGACTTCCTTATTAGATCTCAGAGAGATTGAAATTTTCAGCCAAAAGTAGAATATGTTCCTTTCACATATATGTGTGTCAGACTGTGAGAAATGCTAGTTAGAATTTTCCTTATAGTGTAAATAAATAACAAAATGTAAAATAACTCAAACCATGTGACATATTTTAATGTACAAAGCAGTTGGGGCAGAATTAACATTGAACTTTTGGCTTTGACACTACATTTGCTAGCTTCCAAGAATTAGCTTTTAGTGATGGTGTGTTCTCAGCTGTTGCATGCTCATTTTTCAGTCATAAGTTCCTAATAATACTAATCAGATATAGAAGTTCTTATGTCTGCATAATAAAATGTTTTCATATATGTCACATAAAGCTTTCTTTTTTTCTTTTTTTTTATTTTATAAAGCTTTGGGGAAAAAAAGCTTCATAACTCTGGTACCTGTCCCTTGCCTTTTTCAAGGCTTTGATATGGAGAGAGACACAAACTGAAGTCAGTGTATCCATGCAGCTTTGGAAAAATTAAAAATTTTTGTTGCTATGGGGGAAAACCAGAGTCACTGGTATTGAGTTTCTCCCCACAGAAGTTATAGTGACTCTTCCCGTGTTGAGTGTCTTAATAGCTCTCCATCAATTAATATTTCCCAATACTGGCATCAATACTATTCCTTAGGTAAAAATTCTCCATTAAAATATATCTTTAAAAACTGCAGTGAAATAAAGAGTTGCTTTCTTTGAAATATGACAACCCTAAAGTGATATTCCCACCATGTAGGGAATTGTGTTAATGTGAACCACTGAGGTGATCTACTTAAATTTGTAAGCCGCATGCTCTCAAGACATGAAGTCAAATCTGCTGAAAACGGAATAAGAAATTTGTTTTTTCTGTCTAAACTCCCTGACCACAGCTATACTTTGTGCCTTGAGTTACTGGATAATCAAGATACACAAGCTGAAGAACCCATTCCCTCAGGAACTTTCAGCGTCAGCACAGACTCTGCCTCTCTAGGGGAGATGATTTATTTTCGCATACAACAGGTCATTTCCCCCACTCTGATCACAGACAGAAGACAACTTTACACCTATAATTCCTGAGATTAAAAAAGGGTTGAGAGTGCTGCTTGTCCCTCATACAAAAGCACGCTAAGCAGAAGGTCCTTTAGAGGATTAGAGTCTTGAACATTGTTAAAAAACACCAAGGTTTTAGCAGGCAAAATGAGTAAACATTAAATAGTATATATAATAATTTGAAGTCCATAAGCAAGGTTTTTAAATGTATTTTTTATTAATATGAAAATCTGTAAGGTAAATTCTGCAAATGCTAGTTCAAAAAATGAAATTCACTTTAAATAGTGACACTAGATGACCACGGTTCTGACTAATCTATGTACAGTGGCTCAAGTAAACCTTCTGTGGTTCAAATAAACTCATCAGAAATATGGCAATGCAATCGACACCTTTAGAATTCACTGGAAAAAAAAAAGAGGTTTCTCAAAGACACTGAAGTTTCTAGCTAGCCCTAGATTTCAGTGTCTTTTTGGGATGCATATGCAAGTTTTCTTATCAATAAAGAAACACCCAACCTACGTGAGACAATAAATCTTCAGTATTAGAACACCGTGTTGTACCTCAGTGCAACCTTCTGCACTGCCTGAAAGTTCTCTAAACTAAATCTTTTAATTTTACTTTAACAGGAGGCTTGATCCAGATCTCAGTGGAATTAACAGGAGTATTTCTGTTAACTTAGACAGGAGCAGAGTCAGGACCAGGGTTAACAATAATAATATGCTTTAGCTTCAGGCAGACTTCCTCCTTTTCCAAGAGTAAATCTTCACTCCACCTTGCTTGAAATTCCACAACCCTGTGTAAAGCTTGGAAAGTTGGTTTCTCCTAATGACCTCTGAGCTTCTTATTTGGGTGTGTGCAAGTCCTGTCCTCAGATAGACTTCAGGGTAATCTCAAATAGCATTTATTTCTCTGTAGATGGGATTGGGAAGTTCTGTGCGCTAGAACTTGATGCGAAGTATTTTGTCCCCACCTTTTTCTTTGGAAAGTACTTCAACATTTTTTGGCTTATCCACAAGATCTTCAGTAGGTGCTTTGCATTTCTGTTAATATAATTGCCTAGACAAACTAAATTGCAGAACAGAAATGACAAAAACTTTTTCCTGCCAAACTTTAAAATCTGGTTAAGGTTCTCTGTGTCTGCCCCCCTCTCTTTTTTCCCTCCAGCCTTCCTTTGGATGCTGTCTGCCTTTTGGCAGACTTAGAGATGCATAAAATGGTACCTTTAGCACATCAACACAAGAAAATGTTAGCAAGATGATGACAGATATTTCCCAGTTACTCACATATCAAGGCCCTGGTTTGTTAATTTGTGATTTTTTTTTCCCTTGTACTTCATGTCTCTCTTTGGTCACTAATACAGAAAACTACCACAGGTTATTAGTAGAACTCATAAAATTAGGGTTAAGCTAGGACCAACCAATCTAAGATAGATGTAATCACAATGTTTAAATGAGGATAAAAGCAGTAATTATTCTGTAAGTTGGTAAACACAAGGAAGATATTTTAAAACCATGCAAGGTTCCTAAGGCTAAGCATAATTCTCAGGGGAAAATAGTAAAGGATCAGGGAGAGCATGTCTTTGGTTTTACACTCTGCAGGAATTTTTGTTAAAGTATTGAAAAAATACACCTTAAGAGTCAAACTTGATATTGTACTGAATGTGTTAATGTATGGGCATATGTACTTTTATAACTGTAAGTATAAAAAATATTATTGTCACAGTCCCTGTGAGTCTACAGCTATGCCATAGGTGCCTGATTGAAAGTCAGTGAAACTTAAGTTTCTCAGTTAGACGGTTCTGAAGTTTTCTCTCTGCTTTTCACAGAATATTCTTAGGACCAGCATTTAAACTTCCATGACTGCAAAGATATGTAATGCCAATGTCTTTGGGTAAAGATAATGAGCCCTGAAGAAGTTATGAAAAAAGCCAAGGAGCCAGAAGACGAAATACAACAAGAACACGGCCAAGAGGGAGAAAATATAGATATCAAACAAAACGTCTGGCAGAATTCCCAGGGAGAATTTTCCGTATGTATCAAGGTCAGGCATCACAGGCTTTTCTGAAGATAAATCCTGTATATGAAACGAGCTATCTAAACAAGCAACAGAAGATACTTCCTCTCTCTTTCCTGTGGATATTGTGGCTGCTAATTAGAGCTTTTGGACAGTGACTGAGGCAGCGTGTGCCACTTAGGAAGTTAGAGTAACTCTGGAATCAGCAAATGTGGAATCTGCAAATGTGAGCTGCAGGTGCCAAGCTCAGCGCAGTCACCCAAGGGAACCCTGGCAAAACATGAAAAGGAAAAGGCACCCTGTGACCAGAAAGGCATTGCAGTTCCATGTAGGGTGGTGCTGGGCAAGAACTCAAACAATAAACTAAACTTTCATAGGGTGGGAACATCAGCTCAACTCTCTTACGCTCTCTCACACTCTGTTCTATTTAATATATCTAATTTAATTCAAAAAATTCACTTTAAATAGTGTAAAAGTTAACAGAGATGCCATGCCACAGAAGGTGATAGGTTTATAAGTATTCTGTGAATTGTCTGTCTTCCTGTGTGGCATTGTTTTTGACAGGTCATATTTGCATGTAACATTTTATTTTCTTCCTTATTTTTAATAAAGTAAGGATCTAAGCATTCGTACAGACTTCATACTGTCCCTGCCTTTAGGAATCCCATTCCTTGAAAAATGTCAGGAAATGAACCTTTTCTGATTCATAGCAATTCTTCCCATCTCATCTCCATATTTGTGGTACCCTTCAGAACTTTCTCCTTTAAAGTACTTCCACAAAGAGTCACTTCAAAGGTTGGAATCAGTCCGTGAAGTACAGATGGGGAAGGCTGTGTGAATAAGCTGGGGAACAAGGCAAATGGTGGCTCACGCTGTCAGCCAGCAGTAACTATTTGTGAGGGCTGGAAATTATTGAAATTACTGTAAGAGTGGTTCCTCTTAACATTTATAGCCTAGTAACTGAATGATAGAGACCTGATTTGATTACAGTTTGCTTGGAGTAAGTATCATTCAGTAGGATTGAACTAGATTATGGAATTAAACAATATAGGAACTGCTCTCCTCCTTGGTCTGCTTCATTATCCCTTGAATCCTCTGTGAGTTCCCTCTGATGTTCTCCAGTGGGCTTTGCTTTTCCTATTCCTGCCTTTTTCTAGAATAATTTATTTCATGTAAATAAATTCCACTCTGTTTCTCTAAGCCTGAATGTTTGGGAAAGTCTCTTACAGTTTTAATGCTTCCCCTAACCTCCTGAAATTTTAATTTTATCTCAGAACATCGTAATCTTTCTGATTCTTCTTTCACAAAGCTCTCATCCCAAACACATGAACGTAAATAATATATTTGTCCATATGTGACTAGAACTTTCACTCTTCCAGGTGCAAACAGTCTGTTAGCATATGTTGCTACCTGCTGGCTGGGTAATAAGAGGCATACATTGGTTTGTAGAAGCAGCTTCACATAAGGCAAAAAAATAACTGTCTTCTTAATACAATAGAGAAATCTGAATTTGGATGTGTTGTAACTTAGAGTACCTCACACACGCTCTGTGAAGTTAGAAAGCTTAGGGTTCTGAAAGATTCCCACAGAATATTGCTGGGAGAATGAGTGGCTCCTTGCACTGCTGAGGAGCAGAATGCAGCTCTAGGGATCATTATGCAAATGATCAGAGAGTGTGAAAATCTGTCTGCTCTAAGTTACTGCTGGATCTGACTTCTTAAGTATCAGTCCTCAGTTTGTTGCCTGCTGGCAAAGCTATCTTGATAAATGCAATACTTACACCTTACAGCCTCTTCTTCAGTCCCTGAAATTATGTGAGCTGTATAATTTAAGTATAAAAGTCACAAGCACAGTTACAGGACCACTCTTTTCTGGTTTATAAGAGACTGATCCATAAAGCAGCAGCCACACACAGATCTGTAACTTGCAGTACTTTTTAGGACATTGATCCAGTTTCTGCTTTTACTTTCCTAAGTATTAGCAGTGTCCATGAACTCTTTCCAGTAATGAAGGAGTTAATGCAATTAACAATTAATGTGGTAGAAAATTGGCCCAGCTGTAGAAGATAATAGACAAGGAACAGGTGAGCTAAATTTCCCTTAAAGAAGCAAGACTAGAAAGAGCAGAAGCAGCGTGGTCTGGTTTCAGAGGAACCTTGTTCTTGCAGACTTACAAGGTGGCATCTACAGGATCTGGAAAAGTCCTGCTGAACATGTCGGACCTGTAGCATTGCAGAAGTGGTGGTTGCTGAGGTACCTAAGAGTGCCTGGAGTTTCAAAATGTCAACTTGATCATTCAAACTATTTATAATATTAGTAGAATGTGTTGTACTGTGCATCCTGAGGGAGATTAGGTCCTCCAGAAATCCTTAAAATCTCTACAGGATTCCTAAAGGATCAGATGCAGACTAAGAGCTTTGAAATTGACTGCACTTAAGAAGCAAGGAATTGATGGTAGTTAGATAGCAATTTCTGTTTTAGGAAGAAGATTACTCTTCTAGGTGTAATTTTTAGAAGAAGCTGTGGTCTTGTCACTTGAGTTTGCTGCCTGTTGTGCTCAGACTTTATTGTGGTTTGCTCATGGGAAACTTTTCTGGACCTGTTAACTTTTGGATCTCTTGGCTCTGTATTTAGTAGCAGCTGACTTTGTGTTCCCTCCTTTACTTTGCCAGTAGTTGTTTTAAAAGTTAAGTTTTTGCATAAAATGCTGAAATTCAAAACATTTTTTGTCAAAAAATTTTCTAACCAGTAGTAAACATAATTTGGTTTCTTTTCTGTTTCTCCATGTGTCGGTGTCTCATGCTGTAACTTGTAGGACTGAAGAAGTCCTAATTACTTCTAATTTTCTAGAATGACTAAATTCAAGATGAAGTGTCTGTTATTAATATTCTCTGGACCACGAGTCCCACAGATGGATCAGGGTACATTTTCTTGAGAAATGCTGAATAACTTAATAACTGACCTAACATAAAACTCTAAAATCTAAGTTTTGAGCTGCTGCTAGCTTCTGAAGCAAGTTTCTTTTGTGTCTGTCACTCATGAACATATGAAACAGGATAGGCAACAAGTAAGCATGGTAACAATAGTGTTTTCCAGCATAAATATTTATTATATGGAAACACTTGTTCACAAATCACAGAGAGAATTTTTTGTAATTTTTTTTGCATAATCTTGTTCTTTTTTGAGATATTTTAAGCAAGTTTTTAGCTTTTCAAGCAAGAGAACTGAAGGCAGTAGTGTCCTGGATTTCTGATTCTATAAGTAAATAATATATTTAGTCTGCAACTTTAGACCACTTGCTTGACCTACTTGTGCCTCATTCAACCCAGCTGTAAAATTGGATGAAACCCAGGGCTGCAAAACTCCCTGAATGTTGTTGTGAAGCTTAAATTAGCTGAATACTGTGACATGGTGCACAGGTAACCACTGTAAGTGATCAGCATTCCAACGCACTGATCCACTGAGCAAATATGGCACTGCAGGTACAGGAAAGGCATTAAAATATTTTTTTGCAGTACTTTTACATAACACCCCTGTGTCCCAGTATGATTTCTCAAATGAGTCCAACATCTTTGGAGCCAGTCCTTTATGCTTTTTCTCCTTCCCAAGACCTTCTTCACCAACAGAGGCGGAGAAACTTTGTGCACATGTTATCACAGACACGGAGATGATGTTTTCACACACATAGAGGCAACGATTTTCTGCAGAAAAGTACCTCCATAGAAAGCAGTGGGAATGCAGGATGCAAGTTCCTACATGTTCCTTTATACAAGCAGTCGTGCACACCAGTAAAAAGCAGCTGATGATTTTGACTGAGAATAGCACATGTACATGTGAGTTCAGCCATCATTCTTGCCTTTTTCTTGTCTCCTTTTGATTGCCATGGTTCTTTAGGATAGCCATAGGCAGGCTCAGGAAGCGAGGGATTATTCTTTTTTCAGCTCTATTCCTTCTAGGGTTCAATCTGAAGTTTGTAATAATGCTTTGTTGGCTGGTATTATTAGAAAATTCTCAGAATGCTGAGAGCCTGAGACCCAGACAGAGCTGTGTGCTGTGTGTGGGAATCATGCGACTCAGTGGGCAACGGGGAGGCAACATAAAGCAATAGCTTATCCAAGGAAGAAAGCCTGAGCTAAAAGCTGTGCAATAGGATCCTTCCCTGGAGACAGCAGAAGGTAGAAGAGATATCTCTTTGCACCAAGGATTGTTGGGAGGGATTAAATCTGTCCAAGTCACAGAAGCAGAGCATTATGAGTGCCTAATGTTCAGTGGGATGTAGCTGAGGCCTCCTCAGCTGCCAGAGCTGTACAGCTCAGGGAACTGCCTGCAGGACAGTCAGCATGGCAAGCATTTGGAGATACAGTCATGGCAGAGCAGGACCAGTGACAGCTTTGGGTAAGCAGTGTTTGTAATTAGCTTCTGTTGCATAGATGCTGTAGAGGAACATATGCATAGGGAGCATTGATATTTTTATTTACAAAAGCAAAGAAAACAGAATGTGGGTAGATCCTCAGCTGTGTGTTTTGTCACTACCCAACCAGTTTATACCAGCTAAGGAGCTGCTCCTGAATTAATCAAAGCAAGAGTTAAATTTCCGTATGCTCGCTCCACTGTCTAAACGATTCCATCAGGCCTGAGTTTTTCATGGCTGATGGACAGGGTAGTCATGTTTTTCACTCCCCCAGAACATGTCATATGAAGGTAGTACCAGCTGTCACAGTCTTGAAGAGCTTTTCACTCCTAAAGACCTTGCTCTGTTCCATAACTTAATTTCCTTGCTCTAGCTCTGTAGGAACCTGATGGAAACAGCATAAAAATGGGAATCTTTTTATTCACTTACAAAATCATAGAATCGTATGTTCAGTGCCCAGCCACCCTCTGGGTGAGACACTTTTTCCTAATATGCAACTCAATTCTGACTCAGCCTCATGCTGTTCCCTTGGGTCCTGTCACTGGTCACCAGAGGGCAGAGATCAGAATCTGCCTCTCCACTTCCCTTCATGAGGAAGCTGCAGACTGCAATGGTTTCCTCTCAATGTCCTCCAGGCTGAACAAACCCAGTGATCTCAACCACTCCTCATATAGCTTCCCTCAAAGGCCTTTCAGCACTTTCACAGCCCTTCTAACAGCTTTATATCTTTCTCATATTGTGGTGCCCCAAACTGCCCCAGCGCTCAAGGTGAGGCCTCTCCAGCTCAGAGCAGAGCGGGACAATGCCCTCCCTGGCCTGGCTGCTGATGCTGTTCCTGATGCCCCCCAGGACAGGGATGTCCCTCCTGGCTGCCAGGGCACTGCTGACTCACATTCAACTGGCTACAGAGCAGGACCTCCAGGTCCCTTTCTGTGGTGCTGCTGTCCAGCCCCTCGTTCCCATGAAGGTGAAGCCTTCCCGTGCCCCCGACATTTGTGCTGAGGAATCTCGTGTGTTATCCCTCTGTTAGCCCAACTGTGTGTAACAGTTTGGCTGTTCCCAGCAGAGGAAGTGCAGATGGTGACTCCTGGCAGGCAGTGTTATTGGAAGACATTATGCTGTATGTGTACAGGATGTTAAGTTAACTGACAGTTTTTATGCAGTATAGGCTTCTTAGATTTTAAAAATCAGAAAATTACCATTTGCAAGTCAGAGGTCGGCTGGTTCTTTAGAAGACTTAAATCTCTTAGTCCTGTAGCAGTGGTGCCATATGGTCCTCACTGCTTGTTGCCTTGAAACCATAGTAGGGAGACTCAAAAGCCAGTGGTCTGTTGTAATCAGATTGCAGTGAAATATGGATGCTTTCCTGTGAGCCTGTTAGATATACAGGATGTAATGCAGCACCAAACCAGTCCAGATCTCCCCTAATCAATACTTGGAAAGTCAAAGGAGCTTTCTGACTGTGAGTGGTCTGTCCTGGTACAAAAAGAGGGAATTTGATGTGTGTGTTCACAGTCAGCAATTGAAAGGCACCTCCATTGGGGATGAGGTATTTCAAAGGGGTACTGCTGGTAATGGGGTTAAATCCATTTTTGTGATTAAAAAGAAGTAACCAGCATAGTAATGACACTTCCAATTGAAGAAATTGCAAATAGCCCTTTGGACAGAGCAAACTCATACAGTGAAATTATGAACATGAGCACAAAAGAATAAAATGGGATTTGTGAGAAAGAGGAGGATGACCTGTGCTTGAGAGGAAATTATCTTTTGCACGGATATTCTGTGGGAAGAAGGAAGCTGACTACTAACAAAGGCCGAAATGAGGGCTGTTATTCAATGTGTGTGATATGGGCTAGACCTTTTGTCAGGAGGAAATATCATCAATAATGTGAGCAGCAATTCCTTCTATTTCATCTTGCTGTGTGCCAGAACCTGCAGCTGAGTGTGCTGAATGTGGAAAAGCAGTGTCCTTGTGGCTCCCTTGTTTTTGGGAGGAAGAATGCTGGTGGTGAATACCACTCTTCATCCTTCTCAAATCCTGGGAGAGAGGAATAATTGCCTTATGTCCTGCTTAGCCCAGCATGAAGTGAGACACCATGGGACCTAGGTTTTAGTAAATTGAAGACTGTAACTCTTAATTACGATGACAAAGAAACTAGAACAGATTAAACTAATATTTTCAAAACTGTTACTTATACTGTAGATATGAGAGAACATAAATTTCATACAATGATTTGGAAGGTATAAAGCTTAAACAATGTCAAAGGGACAGAAATTGAAGATTAATATGTGAAAACTACTAAGGACGTGGACCAGCTGCTGGAGGAACAGGATGGAAGAAACCTATTCTGAAGACTTATAACATGAAATAACAGTAGCACAAAGCCCATTTCAATATATGCAAGTGTGTGAGGAAGACAATATAGAAGGACTAAAAATCTGTAATACTGATGATGATTAACTTCTACAGTGTATGTAGAGAATTGTCATTCTAATTTTGAAACCTTTAATAATGTTTGTCCTCACTGAAAATATGAGAAAATACCATCTGATAAAGGAATCAAGTACTTATGAGAAAAAAATACTGTGACCATTTTTTTTAGTTTTTCCTCCTTATTTATCCTGATCTATTACTGACCGTGAAAAGGTAGAACTCAAGGCACATATTATTCCATCCATGTATCTTTATTTAGTCTCTGAAAAGGACAAAATGTTCCTCTCCTGCTGTGGTAGTGGCAAATTCATAAATCTGTGGTTCTTTGATAACAGGCTTATGTAAAGCAGGTGTGCAGAAAGCTGGTTGATGAAGTAATACCTGAGTGATCAGTTATTAGCTCCATAAGAAGATGCTGCTACTTCAAACAAGAATCCATTTCCAATGGGCAGTGTTGGTTTATGTAAGTTGTATCTTAAATTGTATCTCTTATGGATCAGTTTGGGTGATTTTTTGAGGCTCATTGATTAAACATAGCCTCAAAATTGTCTAAAGTCATGGGAAAAATCACAGTGAAAGTTACAGAGGGTCCTGAGGCTTCCAGAGTTTCCATTCTAATCACTACCTGACAAAAAGCTTCTCCTTCATACAAAAAGTATTTTGTACCGCAATTTTTGATGAGCCCTGAAAATATTTAGGCTATTTATTCTCCTTTGCAACGATACTGATAAATTTCACCTATGTCTCGGAGAGTCTGGTACAATTGGCTTAGTATTCCAACCTGTTACTAAGTTGAAATTCCATTAAATAATTTTGGTACTCAGTGGAATGCAGTGATAGAAATTTTGAGTAGAAGTCGAAATATTTAGCCTAAGAAAAGCTAAAGGTTAAATAAGCCTGATTGTTTCTCTTTACTGGTTGCATCTTCTGAGCGGGTGAAAACTCCCATTTCTGTGCTCTGGACTCTTTGCTGTTGGGCCACATCTCCCTTGGCAGCCAATGTTCCAGTGGAGGCCTTATCAGCTCCGAGAAGAGCCAGAAGACATTGTGCATCTGGCAGGCCGTGCTCGTGTTTATACACCCCACTGCAGCGGCTGCCCTTTCGCAGCAGCCTGACATTTGCTTCTAGTCCCTGGTGCAGCTACTCAAATACACACTCCAAGAAAATATTTGGGTTGCTGATAATATAAAAGAATATGATTAACTGCACTTCATTTAAAGGGTCTACAGACACAGGACCTTTAATTTTTCAAGGTTTTTTATGTGCAAGTTGTTATCTAAATAGCTCAAGACATTATCATTCCACCCTCTTAATGAGCAAGTATTTTTGTGTGTTGGATGCTGCCTCTGACTTATTTATGGGAAAGAGATTTAAATCTATATTAACCTAAATCATTATGTGCAATTCATAATATTTAAACTACAGTAATCTAAATGAAGATGATCTATGGTGGACTAGAGCAACGAAGAGAGGCAGACCCATGGGAAACTCCAGCCACTGCAGGGAGAAACTGCACTTCTGGTACAGACTGTGCAACATCATCCCTGATTGCTTGTGGTGTAGAGGAGGGGCGGTGGGCAAAGAATAAAATGGTAACATTTTGTTATTTTGTTACTCCTGGGAAAAATTCCGTCACACCTGTCCTGATGTAAGGGTGGAATTTTGAAGTGCTCTGCATGTGCGTACTACTGCCACGTTCTAGCAAGGACTCAGGCATCAGGGGAAGTACAGACAGTGGGCTGTTATTTCCCCCCTCCCTTTTATCCTTTTGTTTTGTTTTGTTCAGCCAACCCTTAGAGAACTCTTCCCTTTCCCCCTCCCTCTTGATGTAAGCTTTGCTGTTCATATGTTTGGGTGGAATGGGAGTTGAAAATTTGTCTGGTCATTGAAATTAGAAGGAGAATTAGTGAAATGCCTAGCACTGTTACCTCAATAAATTACTTATATCTAGTGTTAATTCTTCAGAGTATAAATTTATACTTGAAGAAAAAATTCATCATATCTTAAAAAAAAAAACCACTAAAATCTATTTCCACTGTATGGTCAAAGGGCAAAAATACCTATATACATATAACTTGACTCTTCCCTAGTAGTTACTTATCTGGTTTACTTGTGGAAGTCAATGCAAAACAGGGGTCTCAATATATTTATTTTAATCCTCTCTTTGCCTTGTAAGGTAATTGGCTGACAGATTATGAGATTTTTAAATGGTGAAGCAATGGGCTCTGGCACTGGAACTGAGCATAGGCTGAATCTGGTGCTTCTATTCTACACTGAGTTATAGACCAGCTTCATTGAAATCTCATCACAATGATTTCCCCCACCTATTAGAGTGAAGAACAACCTCTGGTGCCTTTAGAATATTCATTGTGTGACATTATTAACATTTAGACATTATTAGCAGCATTTCCGTTGTCCAAAAATGCTTTGAAAATTGGTTGGAAACAACTTAGCTAACAAAGCAGTCTCTCATTTACTCTTCTTCACATAACTCAAAAGAAAAAAAAAAAGCCCAAGCCATTCCTTTTATAAACCATTTAATACAGTTTATGGTAGCAATAATCCCCTTGAAATTGGTTATATTACTATAGTTTGTTATAGTGTTAACTGCCCTTGTCTTCAGCGTGGTCCATTAACTGAAAATCCAGCCATTAACTTATAATGGGATGATTTCTTCAGCATTATTACCTGATTCCTAGCTTGAACATTAATACTCCTGAAGGAGAGAGAAACAGTGATGGAATGTACCAAAAGTTCCCAGTTCAGTTTTTGTGCACTAGAGATCTAGTTACACAAGGTATCTGTGAGTGCTGCATGTCCTTTACTTAATTTCTGTGTCACCAAAGCTGGACCCGTACAAGCAGCACCTTTCTTTATGAAAAAGAGCACTGGTTGGCCCAGATAATCAGTGGCAGAGAGAGGAAAGGAGATGTTAAATGTGCCAGTCTAATAATGGAGATGTAAAACTCACTCATTGTTATTCTCTTCAGTGGGAATGTTGGCTATGGCTTTGGTGGAAAAAGATTCAAGGCCAAAAAGACAAGGAGAAAATTATTTTCTGTCTCTTTGAAGATACCCACTAGCTGTAAAAGGGGATGGGAGGGGGAATCATAAGCAAAAGGCTATTACAGCTGGTGTAGGTGATAGAAACGTTCACTTCAGAATGGAAAGCCTACAAGAATTCCTTAAAGTATGTCCTTAGAATACTCCTGTGACCTACATTTTTGGTCCCTAAAGTAATCTCTTTCTTTGAGTAATGCAATGCCAAATCTGAGAGAGGTTAATTATTAGCTATACAGCATTATTAATTAACCCTGCAATCTACTCCAACAAAATATACAGTTGCTACTATAATTTTGGTGTGAGTTCTGGAATTACTTTTTCAAGCTGATCTGACTTCTGAGGGTTTTTTCTCATACCCTTAAATTTTTTCAATCTGCTAAGAATGGTCAGACAAAATGGGATAAAATACACAGTATCAGTAGGCTGTCGGAACAACCTTTAAAATAAATTCACTCTAGCCTCTAGCAATGATGATTTGAGCTGGGCATGCTTTCCCTGGTGCAGGGCTCCTGCTGTGAAAGAAGGCAAACTCAGAAAATCCTTTTTTCTACTTTGTACCAGGTATCAATATTTGACTGCCTGTTCTCTGAGGCTGAAGGGGGAAACCTGGCAACACAGATTTCCTCTGAAGGAGGGCATCTGGGTTCATTCTGCCACACCCATATACAGCTGTATCAGAGGTGTGTGGTGTTTTGAGTAGTCCATCTGCTCAAAAGGCAGTGGGGAAAGAAAGACTACCTAGGCAATAACAAGAATATCTGAATTGTAAATTTACTGCTTAGAGAAGGTGCCTAAGTGATGTCGATAAGAATTACTGAGAGGGAGATTGGCAGAACTCAATTCCAGCAAAAAAATTTGCAAATGGAATGGCAAAATAAGAATATCTGCGAATACCAGCATATCCCACAGGCAAATATCTATTCCACTTCCCAAATTTCTGGGAGAGGGGATGGTCTGGCAGCACACACTGAAAATGGAATCTTGATAGAAGAGGGAGAAGAATACATTTCAACTTACAGATTCCACTGGAGAAATCAAGTGTACACTACTATTTAAAAACAAGAGACTGACTGTTAAACACATGGCTTTCCTCTAAGTAGTAGTCAAAAGTGGTTTTCCTGGCATAAGGAACCTGTTGTGTTAAAATCAACAGGTGGAGCCCAAATGACAACTTTAGAACTAGGGATGATTCAAGGCCTAGGGGTAAATTATCTAAATTAATTTTTTCCAAATGGATGTAGTATTGCTTTTGCCCTCTTTTGAGATCCACAAATGACAAATATTCCTGTACCACCAATCCTGGAACTTCAATAACTATAAATTAAAAAACATAATCATAAGTGCACCTGAAATTAAAATGATGAGATTTATAGCATCTATATTATGAGTCTTTGGTTTTCTGTGTGATTACCTCACTGGCACCTCACCTTGCACACATCAGTGTTTGCTCAGTCTTTTGGAGAGTATAATAGAAATTTCCAGGGCTTCAAGGACATGTGCATTGTTACTGCTCTTTTCAATAGGTCCCCTTTGAGTGGGTGAGCTGACCCTCTTTGTTATTCTCTATTGTGTAGTTTTTAATGCTAACTAAGATCAAAAAAGAGATGCAATGAAAGCTTTTAGAGCACTAAAAAGAACCATGCTTAGCCTGATGAAGAGCAATCTCTTTTTTTTCTTTTCTTCATTCTAAGCAATTTTATAGATAGTACTTCAAAATGAAAAGGATAAAATATTTGTAAGAATACTGCCAAAATGGCATCATGATCCTGTCCTTCAAGTTATCTTCTTTCTGGATTTCATTCCTGTTATAAAAAAGATGGAAAGCCAGAAAAAAAATATTAAAATCAATACTGATTATTTTTCAACTTAATTAAAACATAATTGTCATGGTTCATGAATAAGATCTAGAGTTCCTTCAGTTTATTATGCAAGCACTTTATTCCTCATTTGATTTGACTTTAAGACTAGTCTGTTTCTGTCTGGTGTTATGAATCTTTTTCATGAATGATATTGATTATGTATGACAATACAGTATATATTTGTCTCATTCCAAGGAAAAATACTGCTCAATCTATAAAGGATATCCCCTCATTTTCATTGACAAATTAGCACATACATTCTCTAAGTAAAACCGTTCACCTGTGTTTCCTTTTTTGCAACATGGCAAACTTGGAAAAATCTTAAAAATATAATTCACTATCTGTTGCTTTCCATTTCTTTCTTACCTACTAAATTTAATAAGCAGATTTTCAAGAACAAAAATTTCTGTGAATTTATGCCTTCACACAACCACTTGGGATATACAATAGATGTGCAAGGTAATAATTGCCACAGTCACAGTCTCTACACTGGAAGCGATGTCAAATCATTTACTAAATTTGTGCTTTATAAAGGACTGTGAACCTTAAGCTGAACCCTCAAATCCTGTTCTCAGTGTGGTACTACTGACTACAGGTCCCACTGAGGGAAAGGTGGTCTACTTTTAATGTTACTTATTACCTTCCAAAGGTTAAATTGTGTTAATCAACAGGCTTTTATTTTGAGGTGATTCTGCTACAGTCTAGAAATCAGACAGGAACAAATACCTCCCTTTAAGCTGTGTGTACTGCCAGAACCAGTGGTCTGTGCATCTTTTCTGAGGAAGGGCATAACTTAATTTCTCCCAAGGTACCCAATTTCCTTAGTAGTTGTTTCACTGAGTGACTTTGGGGTTCAGTCACAAGAGCTCATCAGGCAGAGGGTGACATGAACTGTATTTTCACAGTAAAGCAGATAATTTGATTATTGATTAAACCACAGTTGCACAAGGGGCCCAACACAAATGCAAGCGTTTCTGGCAGTGTCCATCCTAAGTGAGCCAACTCAGCCCTTGGAGCTACCATTTACTCTGTGGGTGGCTATTCATTTGACCAGTACTTCCACATGACTGCAGGATCATAAATTTCAAATCACAATTACTGGTGTTTGGCTTTCCGACCTCCGAACTGATAGCAAATGAAGTAATGAAAAGTATTACATGTTCTCTTGCGTCTATCATTTTCAATGTTGTTTTGGTTGAAAAATCACTGTACCCTGGCTGCTGCTTCCCTCCCCCCACTTATCTTTTTTTCTTATACTTGAAAGGAGGCTAAATCATACTTTTAAAAACAGGTTTGTCTATGCTTTCTCTCTGTTTCTCTATAATCTATGCTGCATAGAGAATCTAGGTGAATTAAATACTGAGGGCATGAGTTATTTCCTTAAACCCACTCTAGTCATACTTCATGTGTCAGCAAAAAAGAATCTCAAAGTATATTGCCTACCTGAGTTATAAATAGTAAGTTCATGTCAACATCTTGTGTTGGGCTACAGTCTCCCAGGGGTACTTTGTCTAATTGTCTGGAAGCAGAGATTAAAGGACAGGGGATTATATGATTTACTGTGGTATATTAGGTTTAGCCAAGTCCTGAGCTGGCCACTTATTGATACTTTAGCTCAGTAATTTTACTTCACACAGAATTCTTTCTTCATGTACTTTTCTTTCTTGTGAGCCGTATTTGCAAAGTATTCTGTCTGGCAAGGAAACTGGAGTTGGTTATAACGAGCACCTCTCTGATTACTTTTCTAGCATTGCCATGCTTTATTGCCGCAAAACACAAAGCATTGTTTTCATAAGACATTTGAGATTACATAAAATAACCAGGCCTATATTAATATTTTGTCTAAAGAATATGTTCAATCCTTTCTTGATGGCAGAATGAAAGCAAGTATTTGTCTGTGACTGAGCTGTGGAGTTATATGTGTGAGACTGACCCAGGAAAACATGATTCATGTATCTGTGTCTATGGGCTGTTTTTTTGCTTATGGTCAGAACTGTCAGAACTATCAGAACTGGGGACATAAAAGAAACTGGAGATAGTTCTTTAAATGCTTATGAAGATCTACAGGGCTGTTGTTGGTCATGAGCAGTTTGCTCAGGTATTTGAATGAGGCTGCACAATATTCTGTGAGAGGTACATCATTTCCCTTTGCAGGAGGACTGAACAGCCTGGTTTGACTTGGCTGTGTGCACAGATGTAGAGGAAGATGTAGTGTTTAATGTCAAAGGAACAGTAAAAAGCAGATGTGGGTGTTATGGAAAATAGTATTGAAACCATTAACCTCAGTCGGACCTAGTGATGCTCTGAGATGTCGGGGTGGGGAAAGAAAAATCTTTGCAAAGAGTTTTATTTGTGGGTTTTTTGCCAGATTTTTAACTTCCTCAGACCTTAATCTTAAACTGTTTGGCAAAATATTTATTATCTTAAATTCTGATTGTCACTGCCAGGCCTATATTGATACTAACCCATGAGATGCGAACATAAAATAAATAAGGGCTTACCAAGGAAAAACATCACTGTTGGTTTATCAGCTTGGACAATAGCAGTCAGAAACAAAGATAATAAACTTTCTCTGCTTCAACAATGTAAGGCCTAAAATAAACTCTTCTGCAAGTTTCTTTCATTATTACTGTTTCTGAAGAACTTTAAATATCAAAAATTTTTTTAAAAAAGGGAAATATGTTGCATACTTTATTTCTGTCATCTCATCAAATTATATAAGTCTGCCCTGGAAAATAATGGTCTTAAAATGATTGATGCAGCATCAGACTCTCTTAAAAATATTCAGAAATTAAAATAGCATATAATTGGGTATATAATAGGAATATAAGTAATTATTTAGTAGGCTATCTTGGGTCCTTTGATGCCTCTAATTTGGACTGAAGTTGTAAAACAAGATGTTTGTGAGTTGGATTAATGAGAGGAAAATGCACCCTTCTCTCCCTGCTTGCATACAGACATTGAGGTGTTTACTATAGAATAGTTACATTCTCCCTTCAATACCACACTTCCCACCCCACAAGAATCTGAAGTCTCCTGAGTGGAGGCAGTGATTTGCACAGACTAAGTAATTGTGAAATAATGCAAGGATACCTGTGTCTTGGGGTTTTTTGTACTTTTATCCCAATGGACAATTTAAAATCTATCATTGTCACTAAATCTCATTGAAATGTAACACTACAGAGGCGTTTACTCCTCACCTTCTGTTTGCTTGTTTCTTTCTATCGTGTAAATCTACACTGAAGTTCAGATACCAAAACTGTGTTTGTCTAGTCTAAAATGCTTGACTGCCACACGTAGTGAAAGCTAGACAAGGAGAGAATCTGTACATTTATATTCCAGAGGAAAAAGTATATACGTTATGACTTTAACAAAACTAGAGATGAATATTCATGTTTATCAATCCTGATCTAATTAAAACTGCTTAGTGTTAGACATTTACATGAAAGGCCAAACTAGATCTTTCTAGCTGTTAAAATAAATTGTTTTAACATTCCACAGATTATGTGGGTGTCTCATGCTGAGAACTTCTGTGCTAAAAGAATTAGTAACAACAAACCCAAAAAGAAATTAAAGGTAAAATGTCTCAAAAGAACAACATTTTAAGACAAAGATGTGGGATCTTTATATGAGGACTTAGAAGGGGCTTCAAAGTATTAAACCTCACAAAGCTATTGTGAGGATAAATGGTTTCAAGGTTTGTTTTGTTTTGTTTATTTAGAGAAAGTATTAACACAGAGGAATTAAGACCCAGATTTCATAAATTAGTTGGTTCCCAAACACTCCAGAGGTGTAGGTTCTGCAAAAAATATTAATGGATGCTTTTTGGTGTGAAACTGCATGATAGATAGAAAATCCTTTTTGCTGCAGAGTTATGGAGAAAATTCAGGCCTTATACATCTTGCTGAGTGCAGGGGCTGAATTAAAGGGGGTAGATCCTTAAAGGTGATGTCTAAATGCAGGGCCAGTCCCTAATCTTCCTGGAGTCTCCTGGAGTCAATGTTCCCATCCTGCCCTGCCTCAGCCCCTGCCCCTTTGAGAAGGACACTTGCACTGTAGTATGGACAGCACCCTGAGCTCCTCTCTCCAGGCTTTCTCCTGTGTTCCTACAGCTATGTGGGATTTGGAAAGCTCCACACCCCATTTCCAGCCTGCTCATAGTGACCAGGACTGGCTGGGGCTGTTGGCCAATTGAACTGCTTTACTTTTGCTCATGAAAAACACTGTTTTAAGTTTTCTAGTCTCTTCCAGATAAAGTCTGTTTATTGTGGCAGATGTTCAGACTTGCCTGAGTCCATGTCAGTGTAGGGTGTCTCAAGCTTTCCTCAAACCACTGTTTATAGTCTCTCTGCCAGTTTGGAGAGCAGAAAGCTTTCTTTTTTCTTCCTTCCCAGCCCCCCTGTAATAGAAGATAATTTAAAAAATTGCTTCAGGCATTTTCCTAAGATTATGATTTAAAGTCTTATAATCTCTTGAGGTCCTTGAGAAATAGGCCAGTCTCTGATCACTCTTGAGCAGTTGCCAGCTTGCCTGAAATACAGGGAGAAGGATAGGATGTGTCTGCTTTTCTAATTATATTTTTTAGTATAGCAACTTACATAACGCTCTTTTTAAGTGACAAAAAATTAAACTGCTCAAAATTATATATTTTCCACTCTCTTATTTTCCACTGAATAATTTCAAAATGATAGGGAATATTTAAACTAAGCTTTCTGCAGGAGAAAACATGTATCTTCAGAAGATACCTTTAAAACCTAGGAGGGAAAATGTAACTATGCCATTCTGAAAGTCCTGTATAGAGACCTGATTTGAGTAAACTTAAATCATCTACTGTCAACAAGCAGTTGCTAATATACTTTGACCATGGTAGTGTAGAAAGAAGGCCTTGTTTTTCAAAATTTATTTAAGTGGACTTTATTTTCAGGTGGTGTACTTGGATCTGGATTTGCATGCTATTTCTGTAATACATTATCAAAACAATACCTTCAAACCAGTAGAAACTACCTCAAATTCCTTTCTTGATTTGTCTTTTAGGCTTTAAAATTTGACTTGACCATACTAGAAACAGTCTAATGGTCTCACTAAGGACATCACCCTGTCACCAACTGTGAGATCACATGTGGGTGAAAACAGCTATGACAGTTTGAAGGTGCTACTTTGCAATGAATTTTGTCAGTGCTTCACAACTGGAAGTTACTGTGCCAGTGTTTGAACTGGAGTAGTGCATGTCACCAGAACTCCTCTTTACCACACTGCAAAATTGGTGGTGGAGTAAATTTGCTTCAGCTCCACTAAAATCAAAAGGGTGATTTGTGCTAAAATTGGTAAGAATTAACACTGGCACATCTGGAAATTGGTAACTTCTAGCTGGAAACTGAGGACAACTACCTGAGAGATGGTACAGGCTGAAGCCAAGGCAGATCTTTCTGCAGTGAGTGCAAGAGCAAGCCCAGATGGTGACTGTTAAGTACTGATGAAGCATCTAAACAAGCTGGAAGAAAGTTTCCAGTAAGTTTATATATAGAAATCTTTCTAGAATTGAAAACCAGTGAAATCATGGGAGAGGATCATACGTGATCCAATAAATAGGGAAAAATGTCTTTTGGATATGGTGGCATGATTAAAATGCATCCATCTAAATGCCATAGGCAAAAGCCAACAGAATGAGCCAGTGGAAATAATATAAATATTTTTCCAAGAGTTTCAAGATGAAAAGTACCATATTACTTAATCTAGTACAGATTCATTTATCCTTCACTGAAGAAAAGAATAAATAAACCCACATGCACTTGATTGCTGGATATAAATCTGCTCAGATTACTGCCGAGCTCAACTGGTACTGTTTTTATGAAATGACAGGAATAAACATGGGGATCCTGTTCTCCTTCCCAAGGGAGAAACCACCAGATTAAATACTAGTGGGTTACCTCTAAGGAAATACATAATGAAGGCAGAGGATTGGAATGGAGGAAAAGACAGGAGAATTTGAGTAAAAACCCATTACTTTCACAGTTGTTGTGCATCAGGTGTGATCAAGGCAAGGAACATAGGGTCTGGGGTCATTATTTACAAACAGTTAAAAGTAAACAAACAGGAAAACACCCACAGGAAATACTTAATGTTTGAGCACAGTCGGAGAGCTTTTCTGCCATGGCTTTTCTTCTGTGCCTAACAGAGCACATCTATATGAGCAATGCTCTTACTCTTCCAAGGTCTTGCTTAAAGGTACTTTCTTTCCTTTTCAACATCTGTTTGATTGGAATGTGACCTTCCAGAACCTCACGCTCTGTCCTGGTGTGTTTTGGTTGCATTAGGCAAGAGCAGTCGTGGGAGGTGTATTTCGAAGTGATGAGGTGCGGAGCAGTTTCTCAGAGGAGAGTGAAAGAGCAGAAGCAGCCAATTCCTTCTGACCCTGTGACCCTTCAAGTATTCACGTAGGCTGGCCCCAGTCCTGGCCCTTTTGCAGCTGGAGTGCAGCAGCACAATAGGGCTGGAATGTCTCCTGTGGGAATTCCATAAAGGTATAAAGGGGTAGGGAAAAAAAAAATTACATTAATGTATGCTGTGCACGGGGGGATTAAATGGATCCTCGGGAATGGGAACAGTGCCAGTAACAATGTTGTTCAATCAGATGACAGCCTTTATAAAAGGAGCAGTTGTTATTCGTACGTATATATGCACCTGAACTGATAAAAAGGTTCCATGTAAATGTGAATGGGCCAGTCTTAAAATAAATAGCCTCACTTACCTGTAACAAGAGTTAAATTCTCATAGTAAATGCAAATATTTTCTGTAGTGTTTATTCAGCAGTTTGATCAAAATGTCAGTATTTTCATTTTTATCTTTTGTCTTCTCTTCCTATAGTTACCTGATAGTCAAAGCAATGTTCCAAGCTTCAGACCAGTACTGAAGAGGATAGAAAGTTGTTAGTGAGTTCAACTGTTTGGCTTGTAGGGATTCACAAGGGTTAGGTCTCCTGCCTCCAGAAGAGTTTTTTAAGTGTTCTGTGCCTGTCCGGTTCTGCGGACAGCATTCCTTTCAAGGTAAGCTGGGTTCCACATGGAAAAAGGCTTTTACTGGCATAGCACATCAGCTCACTAGTTTGGGTAGTTAAAATTAGATAACAGGGATTTTTTCTCTGAAATAAAATATTTATGAAATCCTATTCCAAGAAAATAGAAACTTGTTTTCCTTCCTTTTTTTTTCTATCAGAAATTATGGAATATTTTGGAAAGTTGATCCTAGAGCTTATTTATTCATTTCTAGGCTAGCTATATCCAAATAATTTGGCACTTGAACAAAATCACAGCATTAAAGTGGTTCCAGCTTCTCCCTTGGCAGTGAGAATGAAGCAAAGTTGCTATGCAAACATCTTCCTTTAATTTGTATGGTCCAAAAAGATTTATTTTTCCTTTCGTTTGATAGGAAGGACAAATTTTCATTTCCATCTCAGCAACTTTTACAATTAGCTTCCTACTTAGTGTCTGTATGACTGCTCAGTATTTCTTACAGTCCCATTGTGCTTTTTCTGTAAATGAAAATGCTCTTTGACAGGGCATTTGGAACATTGGGCAGCTCTGAGCTCCAAAGGACTGGTACTGCCATGGAGTATGATGCTCAGTTTCTGCTTTAACTCTATTGCTTGAAAAGTATTTCTGTTTTTATCAGCCCAGTGAGCAGAACTCTGAAATTTTGTCCAGTCAATGCAACTATAACAGCAATGCATGTTAGGAATAACCCCATGAATGGCCAAACCCCTACCAGCAGCAATGGCTGGGGCTTTATTGGCTGACAGTAGAACCAGATGTGTCTGTGTAAATCCTGATATGGAAAATATCAGAAAAATGTGTCGTATTGAGGAACATAAATTTAGTGTTTGTTCCATGATAAGATCTTTTTGGAAAATGTCAAGGAGCTCCCATTTAACCAAAGCAGTTCATGGAACTTTAGTCCAGTGCAGGGTGTTTGCAAGGTTGCATCAAACCCACCTTATTCTCTTCTCTTATCTACTGAGTTTGAGTTTAGATGTGTTTGGTGCATGTCTTCTGTAAATAATAATTGATTGCGAGGTAGAGGAACTCTTAACTGATATTTTTATTTGAGAAGAATATGTACTCAAAGATTAAGAAGGCTTTGGGTTTTTCTCTTAACTTCTTTTCCATCCTCTGGATGGGCTGATTTCAGAAAACAACCATCCATTTTGAAACCTTTGCCTTTAGGGAACTAACTCTGGTAAAAAAAAATGTGTGAATATAGGCTGTGGCTTTGCCTTGCCACAGGAAGTTGTTATTTCTTGCTTATCATACAAAAACAAATCATTACTGTATTTCTTGAACAATTTTTTCATATACCAAAAAGGTGGTAAAGATTTGTGAATTGACAAGTACTTCTGCTAACAAACCCCCTGTATTTATGTGGTTATGGTGAACATGTTTTGCCTTATTTTGTAGAGTACCAAAAGATGTGGGTACCTACCCACACAGTTCCTTTTTACCTCTTTGACTTGGACCTTTCAGAATATTGGGATTTGCACAGGGATGTATCAGGAAAGAAGTGATTATGGACTGAAGGTGTCATTCTTTAGAGTGATTGCTCAATAATTGGAGAGAATTGGTGGCTCAAGAGAACCCACTTGTCTCCAGATGGCTGTAGACTCTGCAAATTGCCACACAATTTACACTGAATAGATTAGTGGAAGATAGAATTCCCTTTAAGCATATTTGAAATTGGGAAATTTGGAACTGAAGGGTTCATCTCTTGGGCAGTTTTCAAAGTCTTAACGGTGCAGTGCCAACTTGCTTTTTTGGGGAAATGTTTCCTCGTTTAAATTTTCCAGTAAAATATCAGTGTTAATGGGTTATTGTGGGATTATTTCTGTTCTCACAGTTTTAATTTCATTGACTTTACACTTGACCAAATGAACTGCAATATATACAAATGATGAAAATACTGTGCTTAGGCTGTGATTTTTTAAAAGGACTTTATGGAAAGACCTGGCTTTGGTAAGCATTTTTCTAATAAATTCTACCCTGTGGATTTATTCTTAGATAGTGCTCCTGTTTAGCTGTCTAAAAATTATAGTCACTTGTTAAATTGTTTTAATAATTTTTCAGTGTTTGTATTAGCACAATTAGATCACACAGACCTTTGATTTGTTTAAATGTGTTATAGCATTTCACTACAACTTTGACACCTGTTTTGAGCACTTTCAGCTCTTAGATGCAAGTAATTTGTTCAGATAATGCATTAAGAATGGAAATTGATGTGCAGTCTGCAAAAAATACCTGTTCCATGACCCAGTGTGCAAAGGTGTCAGAACAACAGCGAAATGTTTGATGTGAGGCAGAATATATGAACCATTTTGAGGGAAAGTGGTTAATCCAAAAAATTCTGCCAAGATTTTGCTGGCAAATGGTGTTTGTTTCTCACCTCACAAAATAGATGCAAGCCTTCAACTGTGTTATTACTCAGCAGATAGCTCAGTGATTTTTATTCTTGTTCCTTTGACCTGGACTGTGCTCAGATTGCAACTATTTCAGTAGTCTCTTAAATTCCTTACACTGACTGAGCACAGTTTTATCTGAATACATTATAGTCATAATTTGAACAGTTTGAAGAATAATTATGGTTCAGCAGAACTGTGTGGTGCTGTTTCTGGTTCCTACTCAAATGGTGACTGCATCTGATGAGTGTGTTTTGGAAGGCTTTTCTGTGCATGTTTACCAGGATATAAAGGCCTGTTACAGGCAGGGGTAGCAAACAATAACTTGCACTCATGCTTTTAACCCTGGAGGTTCAGTCTGCTGTTTTTGAGCTCTCTAGTGACTATTCTGCTACAAGCACAGGTGTGTCTGTGTCACACCAGAGTATCTATAGAGAGCCCAGATCACAACTTTGACATGTGGGTTCTCTTTGCACCTATGTTTGTGACACTTGCTTCAGTCCTTTGCTTTATTTTCTTCTTTATTTCTTTAATAACTGCAGTAGAAATAGTGGACCTCCAGAGAATGTATTACTGGGAAAACCTTGTGGGAATGCTTGTGAAAAACATCCCACAGTATTTGCTCAACTTTAAGTCTTGATGCAGTTGAATCTCCTGCCCAAATCCATAACCTCACTATTTTATAGTAAACATGAGTAAGATTTGGTCATATTTCAGATTCTGATAATGTAACCTTCCTCTGCCTGCATTCTGCTGGGCTTTATCACCCATGTACCATTCCCAAAACTTAACAGCTTTATCCCAGGCTGCCTCTCCCAGAGCTGCCTGTAAATAAATGGATGCTCATAAATAACTTGGCAGTGGCTGGAGAGCTAACATGTTAAGATCACTGCCTATTGCAATTTCTATCTTTCCCTTGGATTGTCCCCTTTTTTTTTTTTTTCTGTCAGCAGTGCTCACTTACTGCTCCTTAGCACAGGGTATTACCTTTTTTCTACTTTTTGTTTTATAGTAACATGATGTCTATCTTTGTGGCATTGCTTCAAGGCTGAAGTCCCTGTGCATTACTCTATTGTCAGAAAGAAAATGTTATAAAACAAACTTCTCTTTCAGAAAAAAATATAAATCTCTAACATGAGCACACCTCAGTAATACATTTGGATACTGCACAACATTGCTTCTCACATACGCAAATAAATAATTGAAGGACATTAATGATTTGCCCTAAGGGTCAGTTAAGGAGTCCCTGACTGGGTCACAAATATCCTTACTCATATCCTGTGCTTTTATCCCCCAGGCTGGTTTGTTTATTTTTGAACATCACTACAAAAAGGGAAAGTTTTATGACATGAACCAGCTCCACCTGTGAATAGTGCAGGGTTTTCTGGATGCTGATGAGCACACAAATGTCAGATGATTGTTCCAACCCCCAGTGCACCGGGTGATGTCCATTGGGTCCACTGCTGATGTGCTCAGTAATGAAGACAAACTGTGCTGGTTCTCCTGCTCATTAACTGCATCATGCTTTATAAACAGTAAGACAAAGTTCAGAAAGTGGAGTTTAAATGGACAGTATCATGCTAGAGTTGCAGTTTTGTTTAATTGAACACCAAGACAGATTTTCCTGTACAACTTCCAGAATACAAAATTTCCAATTGAAATGAATTTTTAAACAAGCATTCCCATGTGGTGCACGTAAGTCAAACACTGTAATACAAGCAGAAAACGAAACTCATTCAAAAGTCTAAACAAATGTATAAATGGCTGGTTTATTTTCACTTCTGATGCAAATGGGAAAAGTAAGCAAGCAGAACTATTGATCAAATGGAAGGTCAATTTAAAACATTCTTTTAAGTTCAGTAATCAAAGGTGATGTATGTAATACAAGCAAAGACAAATTCGGTGAGTGGTGGTTTTTTGTGGTTTTTTTGGTTGGTTTGTTTTTTGTTTTTTTTTTTTTTTTTTTTTTTTTTTTTTTTTTTTTTTTTTTTTTTTTTTTTTTTTTTTTTTTTTTTTTTTTTTGTTTTGTTTTTGAAACCTGGCCTATTTTCTGTATCTTGAACTCTATGGATATCCAAAACTTGGAAATACTGCATACCTGAATGTGTTTACTTTTGAGAATTATAAAAAAAAATTTAATCTTTTTTGCCTTATTACTACAGTAATTAAAATGGAATCTAGTGAGGCTGCATGTGTCAAAAATGCTTAGAATACTGTTTTCATTCCAGGCCCAAACTTTTAGAAGTAACTCTACTCTGACTCAGGCTTCCTTTTTCTGAGTTTTAACTGCAGGGTTGTCTTTAACTGACCCAACTAGATCTAAATAGAACATAGTGACAAGAATGATTTGTATCCAGTTCTCTTTTATATATTATCTTGTGCTTGAATAACAGTGAGGGCTTGGAAGAAATATCCACATCAGTCATTCACCACAATTAAACAAAATAGAATAAATAATGTGTAAATAAGCAGGAATCTGCTGCTTATATTAGCAGTTTTCCTCCTTAGCTGCACTGTCATTAAAAGAGAAACTTTTCAAATTCTGCCTGTTTGCCATAGGTGTGCAGTTTAGGCACAAAGCACATTCTTGGTCTGGCCACATGTGGAAGTTGCTCATGCAATTAACCGTGTTGCCTTTCAGTTTGCATACACTGTAAGGAGGTGGGTGTTCAGGTTAATGCTGGCCAGGGGAGCCAGATTTTTCAGGTAGACAGGGCTAAACCAGGGAAAATGGCCACCAGATTTACCACCAAAACCAGAGGATAAATAGTGGCAGAAATTGGTATTCCAGGAGACAGAGCAGAGAAACTCCTGGTGCAGGACTAAACTGGGCTTTGTGTCTGACAGTGAATTTCAGGCAGAGTGAACTGAAGTGGCACTACTGGCTCCAGGGTGAGGTAAATCAGAACTGTTTTCTTGGAGATGAATCTGAGTATTGAGGAGGAGGAGGAGTATCCAGGCTACCAGCATCGAGTATCCCAGGATCTGGGCTGCTACCTCCTGCTGCCTCCCAAGGGCTGCGGCTGTGGAGACACAGAGTAAGGCGAATTGGCTCTCATCTGGCATTAATGTTAAAGTATTCATACATTTATTTTTCTTTCACTGCTGAATTAAGTTACTGTCACCATGCATTCTGTGACTTGCCTGATAGTATCTCACGTCCCAGGTGGGGCTATCAAATGGCTTCTCCTGAAAAGGTTGCTGTTTACACATTTGTTCTATTCAGACACTTCTGTTTCAGCAGCTTGTTAAACAAAGTAGTGTATTGATCTTAAAATTACTTTCTGTTAAGGGCCTCAGAACTGTCTGTATTATATTGATATTTCAATCTTTATTTTCCTGATCTAATTTCAAATTTGACAGGAGTGCAGGTTTGACATACTACCCCCCCCCACCTGTTTTTTTGGTGTAGTTTCTCTGCAGCTACAGAACGAACATCCTCTCCTGTGTACTCCTGTCTTCCTGTTATACTGTCTCAGTTTGCAAAAGGAAAAATAAGACAATATCTGGTTGCAGTGGTTTGATTTTGCATTGTTCCCACTGAGCCCATCCATGTGGGGTTTCCTTTGTTCTTTTGGTGTGTCCGAGTTAACTTATGCCAGCTTTACTGAATATCAACCTCTCAAAGAGGGAGTAGGGAAGGATACTTTTTTAGGGGCTCAGAACATTCCCAAAGGGAGTGGGACAAAAAAGAAAGAAAAAAAAGAAGTTTGAATTTCCTGGGATGGAGCTACTTGAGACTTAAAAGGTGTTGAGAAGTTTTGCTGTTCATTGTTCTAATAAGGTGCATGTCAGTGATGTCAACATAATGTGCTGAGGAAATGTCACACATGTCTGCAATTGGCTACTTCTGGCTAGCCGAGCACAGCTGGAAACCTGGAAAACAGATGTTGCTTTCAATCAAGCAAGGGTCAGAGCAGGCTTGGGACTTGGAATGTCTATATTTTTCCATCCAAAAGTGATTCTTGGGTAGTTTCAGTGGACCAGTAATTATTTTAGCAGCTTTTCTGTGTTTTTAAAATTTTTTTTTAAAACTGCAGCATTGTACCTTTAGAACAGAGGAACAAAAAAACTGTGGGCATGCATCCAAGGAACTTGGGACAATGATGAAGAAAAGAGTCCAACACAAGAACATCATTGCTTGTGTTCTCTGAGCCACACCTGGTAACTTGGTAATACTTAACCATATGCGGTGAACAGTTTTCTACTGACTAAAACATTAAAATTTGAAGCCACCTGGCTGAAGTCTACTTTGCATGACTGAGAACAGCAGTCATTTTATGAGTCTTTATCCTGAGAAAATTCTCTGTTCTTTACATTTTATTCTCTGCATTTCACCCTCAAAAGATTGAACACGGTTGCTCTGTGACTGGCACGTAAAGACAAGAACTTGGAAAAGATGCACTGTACACTTTCCAGTGTGGACTGCATAGAAACCTTGAAAGAGAAACTAAGTTTTGCTTCCTAGCTACAAACGTGTAGCTGTAAATCTGGACTTGGGTCACAGAAATCAGTTAGGTTTTCTTCCCTGCCATGAAAGGCCCAAGAGTGTATGGAGGCTGAAATGTAGCAGTGGAGTATGGCCACAAAAAGGCCTCACTCAGGACAAGCAAGCAGAAACCTTCTGAGCAGCCTTGCAGCTAATCTCCTGGTAGGCAAAAATTGGGTATTACCTCTACAGCTGAAAGGAACAAAGAGTGAGAAGAGAGCTAAAATGTTTACACCTGAAGCTGTCTCCCAAACGGGAGGCAGCCACCCATGGGTAGAAAAGTGGCACACCAGAATTGTCCCCATGGAGCCTGTCTGATAGAAAGGGAACATGGGTTATTTTAATCATAAATGAAACAGCATTCCCTTTTTTGTCTTTTATTTTGTGCTTTATTTAATGTGCAGTCAAGAAGTAAATGACAGCTTCAGTTCACTTGTTTACAACTCTCTGAGGCTTTGTTTGGTTTGAGTTTTTTGTCTGTTAGTTTCAGATGTTTTTTGTTGTTTTGTTTGTTTATACAGCAGACTTGTGCAAACATCTGAATTAATCTTAAAGTTAGGTAGGACACTGCTACCAATGTAGCCATAGTAGTGGAAAAAATTCTCCTTCATGGACTTGCTGATGCTGCCTACAATTGTAGTTCAAACATCCTTTATCCACTTCTATAGAATTTGCTTTTGCCTCTAGTGAGGATAAACACTGTTGCTGGAGTTTACTTCTTCATCCTCTCATGCATTTATGTCTCCCTCTCCTCCTAATATTTGTAGTTTACTTGTGGTATACAGAGCTGGTATCCTGTCCTGTGTCCATTGTCTGTCGTCATTCTGCTTCCCCTTACTAAGTGGGTTTTTTCAGGTCATTATAACCTTTAATCCTCTTTTCACTCTATTTTAGTTTGTAACCTTCTATTTTAACATTTATATTATATTCATATCCGACTTTCCTGCTTCTGGTTTTTGGTTTTTGCTTTTTAGAGTTGGTGGGTTCTTTTTTTATCCACAGGTGATAGCAAAGCCATTCCTGTCTGTGTGCAGGGGCTCTGTCTCATGAAATTACCTAAACAAGCATTTTAATCTATTCTGTTGATGGCCATGTCCCCTTGCCTGCTCTTAGGTGACTCCTTGAATTGCAGCCACTGTGCATTAGCTCAAACCAAGCAGTCACAGCCATAGCTCAGAGAAGGAAAGATGGCAAAAGAGACCTTTGGAGTGCTCACGTGGTGCAGCCTCCCCCTCAAGGCAAGAGTCTCCAGCACCAGGTGAGGTCAGTTATAGCTTTGCCTACCTGAGTCTGGAAGGCTTCCAAGGTTGGAGATTCCACAGCTACACTAAATACTACAGAAATAACTGCTTGTAGTTCTGCACTGGCATCCTAGAGGAGACATTTTTCCTAAGGGTTTTTCTCTAGCTTTCTCTAGTTTCATTGTTCAACGCTTGATAGACTATTTATCAAAATCTTAGATTAATTCTGTCCTGAAACAGTATAATATAGCCTAAGGTAACTATTTTGCAAGAGAGAAGCAGTTTTTAGGTAGTTAAAAAAAAATCTAATTTTTCCAATATAAAATACAGAGCAGCCTCAATTATCTGAATGTCATAAGAAACAGTGATTGTGGTGTGTTCTAATAGTCAAGGGAATTTTCAGTGTAATTAATAAATGCCAAGGGACATAACCCTATTTCAAATGACTGACATTACACTATTGCCTGAAAAAGAAACTTGTTTTTTCATTGTAACATACACACACATGAAACTTCTGGCAGATAAAGAGATTCTCTGTGCAGGAGTTCTTGCCTTCAAAGCATCCTGGTTTATGAGACAACTGAAAATACGTTAGGTAAGCAAGAGATTGACTGTGTTACATCAAACATACAGACTGAAAGCCTCATTAATTGGACCTTTTAGAGATTTTGATGCCTTTATAATTTCTTTGGAGATTTGCACCCTGAATAGTTTTTGAAAAAGTGCCATACTGGCAGAATTAGAGAATAAAACTTCTAAATCTAAATGGCATTATTCCCATATTGTGATTTAATGTGCTCTGATGGAGCGGTTTCTGTTCAGCTTCCATAATTCCTCAGTCCTGTTACCAGAAGGGTGGCAGCACATTCATTACATCTCACGTGGTTTTTGAGTGTCTTGTAGGAGCCGCCCAGATCACCTGCTCAGCTCACGTTTTTACAGAGCTGAGTGCAGGCGGCTGCAATTCACTATTGACCTGCTTGGGATTCTAACCAATAATCAAGCAACAAAAAGCTCCACATCCCACACCAATTTTTGAAGCTGCTCTTCTCTAGAGGTGAAATATTTTTAAACAGTCATTCAAGAAATAATTTAATTGATCTTTCAGCTTCTATTATTCCCTGCCCTCAGGAGCCAGTGACCGAAATTGACTCTATTCCCACTTCAACCCCCTTCCTTTCATGTTCCAGGCACAGAACCTTGTCAGGCACTGGGTTAAATTAGTGAAAGTCTGTCTAGAGTTAAATTAGCTCAGCACTGTCAGAAACAAAGACAGATTGTGACATATTTTAGGCTGACTTGTCAAATAATAATAAAAAAATTATGAAGAACTGATAATTTCAAAAATGTGTGTGGTTAATGTGAAAGCATTCCACTTCACCAAACTCTTGATTAGAACTTTTCACAAAATTATGTTGGTAGTTGCTACTGGTTCTGGTTATTTACACTTCAAATCCAGTGCAAGAATATGTTTTTAACTTGAATACTTAATCTTATTGTTTGAAGATTTAAACTCTATTTCTTCCCTGTTCCCTTGCCTTGCAGTTGGATTATTGCCAAATAAATCCCATATATTTTATATTTGGAAATCTCAGGTAATATAAACTTCACAAAGCAGTTTAGCTTCAGGAGACTGTTTGCATTGTTAGTTTATTTGTTTATTCATGCTTGTTTCTCCTCTTTTTCACTTGGATACAGAAAAAAACCCAAAAGAAATATGTCGTTATGCTTCAGAGGTTTCTTTGACTGCTATTTAATTTCTCATACCTAATCAAAAAGTTCTTTTTGACTTGTAAAGTTTGGGGTAGATAATCTGAACTACAGTGGGTTTTATTCAAAATCTGTTTGAATCCCCTTGTATGCACTCCTTTCACTTACAAATCAGAAAACTGATATCATCAGGGAGGAGCTATCCTTAGCAGAATAACCCAGAAAGTAGGACTTTCCACCTGAAAATTCTGGGATATTTTTACAGGGAGAGGGGATAGCATCCATATTGCAGTTTGGCCTAGACACCAAAGTTAATATCTTTATTCTGGAGTAATATAGTGGCTCTTCAGCCTCAGCTCTTTGAGAAGTTACATTTGTGTTTCAGTGAAACAATTCCACAAATTGGAATATTCAAAACAATAGTATAGTTTCAAATGCCAGGGAACTGCAATTATGTTTTGAAGACTCTGGATTTCAGCTTTGAAACTCTAGCCTTTTACACAAATAATGGCTTAATTTCATCTGTGCCACGACTGAGTTGGTCTGCTCTGTGCTTGGTTTACACAGACTGTGCAGTCAAAAATTGCAGCTGTAATGACATATCTGTGCTCTTTATTTTCCCTCTTCAAAAGACAAGTATTTATTTATGAGTAGGGCTGGTCAAACACCAGTTAAAATCATGACATAAAATTAGGTGAATGTAGACGAGTTTACTGCTATCTAGCAAAAAAGGGGTTTTGTGGTTTTTTTTCTATTGAAATGTGTCAAACTTTTTCTGAGTCTTCTCTGTATTTCTATATTTCATTGGTCATAGAGCCAAAATGCCCTCTCTAGAATGAGAAATGCCCGGCCAGCATTACAGTGACAGCAATGATGTTTAAAACTATGCTGTGCTCATTTTGGTGTCCTTGTGTAGCGGCAGCATCAAGTGACCTCCATCACAAGTCCTGGATCCTGTTGCACCTACACAACCCTTAGGTTGCAAGGGACTCTCCTGGGCCCAGAGAACTCATTCCAGCACCAAGCTAGAAATATAATGGACAGAGAAATACATGAGTGAAAATGGAACACAGGGTGTACTTTTGAAAATAATTCACTAAGTCATGCTCTTTCCCTTTTGGGACAGAAAACAACTCTGTATAGTCCCCATTCAGATATTTAGAAAGCTCTACTTAAAAAGAATTTTGGGAATAAAAACACAGAGTTTTTTCTCTGAACTTTTCCCCCATCAAAGATAGTTTCAGCAGTATGCTCCTCTAATTTTTAGTCTTAATGGATTAGTCCGACACCACGTAATAAGCACTGGCCCTGATGCACCAAGGCCTTTGACAAGAAATATTGCCTTGGACACATCTTGGCAGTATAAGCCTGGCTTCTCTGTATCTTCTTGGCTTAGGGCCCTGGAGCAGGCTGTCTTTGCTGGGACTCTGAAATATGTCAGCTTTGCCCCAGGTGCTTTTTTTCACAGGTTTCCGCAAGGCCAAAAGTGAACAGTATATCTGAGTAGTTATAAATTCCATTTCAAATAAAATATACTTCCAGAAAATGTCTTGAATCATAGAATGGTTTGGGTTGGAAGGGGCCATTTGCTGTAACCCCCCTTTATTGGGCAGGGACCTTCTTCTCTCGATCAGGTTGCTCAGAACCCTGTCCAACCTGGCCTAGATTGGATGGGGCATCTGCCACCTCTCTGGACGGCCTGTGCCAGAGTTTCATTGCCACCAGTGAAAAAAACTTCTTCCTTATATCTAGTCTGAATCTACCCTCTTTCATTTTAAAATCATAAGCCCTTGTAATCACAACATTTCTTATGAAAATAAGTCTGTCCCCATCTTTCTGATAAGCGCCCTTTAAGTATTGAAAAGACTGTCAAGGATGATTCTATTCTGAATGATGACTTTGCCAAAAAGCAAGTTTAAGAGGGATGAAACCACTTGAAACTCTCCATCCGTTTTGCATTTTTAGGTGTTCTTTGATTTCTGTTCAGGATCAGGCTCTGAATCATTTATCATAGCTGAGCTATTCATAACATCTCGCCTGTGGGGATCATCCTGTACCTGGTAAGGAGTAAGCTCATGCTTCAACCATTGAATCTGTAAAGATGTGAATAGGGATGAACAGTATTGCTCAGGATATTTGACTAAAATTGGATTTTCAGTATTTGGGCTTTTTATCTATTGAGGCACTTATTTCTAACCGTGGCTTGCAAATGAACTGACATTTTGTCTGCCTTCTATCTGCCTGTGAATTCCTCTGGTTTCCAGCAGCTTGACTGAGATAGTCCAATTGTGGTTTGTATCATCAGGCAAAATGGCAAAATCAAAGGCTGACCAAATCAGCTTTCATGATCATTAACAAGGTAAAATGCAATGTGGTAGAACTAGTCAAGAATCATGTAGGCTCTGACTGGTGGAGAGATGTGAATCAGGATTTTGAAAGAATAAGAAAGAACCCTGACAAATCCATTTCTGTCTACTATAAAATGAAACTTTCATTTGATATTTGAAACTTTCATATGATAGTTGCAAGCTTAAAATGCTGCTGCAATCTGTGAGCAGTCTTCAGCTGTGAATGTGTCCTCCGCATTTACCACACTGCTAGAGCTGCCTTCAGTTGAAATTTGTAGAGTGGAGCCTAGAAATGTTTAATCAGGATGCCAAGACAATTTGGTGGTTGAGTCCCAGCTAATGCATGGATATCTCTAATACAGAGAGATGCAGAGTCCTTCAGCGAGAAAGAACAGGGAACATTGGAGTGCTTTTTACCAATTTGATGAGTTTACTTATGTAGTGCTACTTTACTAATTTAGTCCTGCTATGATAATTTTTTTTGAACACTCTCTACTTGGTTGCTATCATGATCCCATTTGACCCTATGGGCCTGCTTGCCCCTTTCCCCTGAAGTGTTTGAGCACTGCTTCCACAGCAGGAAACACCATCCCCTCATCTGGAAAGACAAGTTGGCAGGGCAAGTTGCCAACACAAGTTATCAATTCCATCTGCAAGCATTGTGGGTCTTCTGTGTAGCTATGCTACATTTATTGCTCTGTTTCTCTTAAAGGGAGAAAGTTATATTGCAAATAACAAACAATGTTTACAGTATGTTTAGTAACTATGGCAACCACAGGCTGCTGAGTTTAAAAACATAGGATGTATTCCATTGCAGATTATTTGCTGCGTCCTTTTATCAGACGCTATGGAGGTAATAATCTCGGCTTGTCTATGCACAAAGTACCTTCATGGATACGCCTAAAAAATGACTTGGATAAATCTTGCACTGTGGGGGTTCCTTAGCCACTGTGTCTCACTGATGTCCATACTGACGTTGGTCAGCTGGTAAAAAAAACTCTTAAAAGAGCCAGGCACTCTGTGTGAGCTCTGCCCCCAAACCCACTGTTAGACGTTGCTACCATTGTAAAGATGAGGAAATGCAGAAAGGTGTGTGCTGGAGAGATTGTGAGAGGGTTTCACCCTTTGACATCCATGAGCATTCAGTGTCTCAAGACTATTTCCCTGAATTCAGGAATTTGAAGGGTGGCAAAGATGACCATTAGAACAGGCATTTTCAGCTCTGCCTTAGGTTCCTGACACAAAGGTGCCCTTAGTCAAAGACCATCACAAGATATAACAATGGGAATGAAAACAGTTGCAGTAGTGAATCTGAGGTGTGCAATTCACTGAAGTTTTCTCTATATATTGTAGTGATAAGTACCTGGTGTTAAACTGGCAGACCCCATCTACAACTGATCAGGGCAGTTCTGGTAGACCTGGTACTGGTCTTTGAGTTTCCTGAATATTCTTAATTAATAAGCCATAAGCTCTTGGTGTTTCTGTGTGTTTTGCAAAAACTTGTATTTATGTTGTTGGTGGTATTTCTCATAAAACATTAAGAACAACACATTTTGTAGCTGCTTGAGGATTTTTTTTTTTAACCGAATATTCCAGTCCAGTATTAAGTTCTGAATAGATCTGTAAGAGCAGAATTATGGTCATTGTCATGGAAAAATGGATCAAAACATACATTCTTGAAGGGGAGTATTGTAATATAGGTTTTTTGAATCTTGCTAACTGGGAAAGCTATGGTTATCAAGGGGCCCAGTATTTACCCTCTTGTAATATAGAGACCAAAATCCTAAATAATTTTAGAATACATATTTGACATTAATATCCTTCAATTCAAGGTTTCACATTATAGCTCCTTCTGATTCTATCAATAAAAATCCTTAAGGAGCCATCATTAATGTTCTCATTCCAATTTACTTTGTAAAACCATGTATTTCAGTGAAACAATCAGACAAAGCAATCCTATCAGGTTATCAGAGGAATGAGCAAATTTTGGGTCACAATCCTATAATCAAATACATCAGATCAATAATGTTGGTCCTGCATCTGTTCTGTGTCCTTAGCTAGCCAATATTCTATCTTAGCTATTGATGAACTGAGAAGTAGGTAGATATATTGTGGGTTTTTTTCTTTGTTTGCATAGGTCTACACCTAATCTTTAAAATATGAAGGGCCTCACATTTGTACATATTAAGATCACATGCTGTTAAATAAGAATGGATGATGAACATAAAATAGAGCAGCTGATTTGGAAGATTGACAGCTGAATTTTTTCTCAAACAATAAAATCCCTAATCAAAGCATTCAGAGAGATGAAGAATTCTAAGAGATGAGCTTCTGACTAAGATACTGACAATGGGCTCTGCCTGCAAACAGCTGCAGAGGAGGAAATTTTGTTTCTGTATTAATGATTATTAATATGGCAAGAACTGCATATTAAAAAGGAGGGGGGAAAATGACAACCAAACCACGCCCCACTCCACTCGCTTCCATTGTGTTTAAATCACGGCTTTTATTCAGGCTTCAGGTGTCCAAGACCAAAACTGGAAGCCCAAGCATCGTTCCAGAAGACAGCTCTCCCCTGTGCCTTCTGTCCTGTGTGTCTCATTTCATATGAAAATTAGCAGATGTCCATGTTCATATGCCCAAATCTGCCTCAGACCAAATATCTGTCTCCTGCTTGAATTCCACCCACTCTCTAGTGAAAGGTCTGATTTGACAGGAGGTTCTGAGCTCAGCAGAACCACTGACACAAACATACATCTCACCCAGCAGTTGTAGTATCTTTCTTTAAATTGAAGAAAAAGCATTAACCTTCTTTTAAGCATCCTCTGGTAGCTAAAATGGGTTGCCCAAGAAGCCGAACAGTACAGTTCACTGTTGCCCTCAGGCTGGAGACATTTAAATTCACACTGTTATCTCTCAGGGGAGAGCCCTGACGTAGACTTAACAGCTATTTGGGTCCAAGTAGGGCATTCTTTTAAAGCACTTTTGGCATCCAAAACAATTCTGCTTCTATCTTGTTGAATCTAGGTCACTGTGCAACAAGCAATGCAATATTTAAAAGGGGAACAACCAGCAGGGATGTCTTCGAGTTTAAAGTACCCAAGTGAAAGCAGCAAGTCCTTGCTGGCAAGTCCTGACAGCAGGACTGATTTCTGTATTTTACATTAGACAATTCTTGGAAGAAAATGTGAGATAGTCCTGATATCATGGTCTAGAATCCAGAGGTATGTCTCTGCTCAACATTTCATACTGGCTAGCTCTAACCAGCACCAGCACTGGGAGGTTTAGGTGCTTTACCAAATGTGTAGAAAGCCTAGAGAGCTCTTACGGTTTTGGATTTCACTTTGGAGCCAACTTCCTTAAGTACAGACTTTGCAATGCCTGAATTGTAGGCAGTGCAGACCTTTATTGGCCCTGGCCCCGTGCCTTCCTTGTGAGATGGTCATGGTTTTATTCCCAGCAGAAACCAGGTGTGTTTACATCTGTGTATTAAATTCCAAGTCAAAGAGGTTATGGGAGAATATATTCCCTAGATATCACATTTCCTTTACAGAACCACCTCTGACTATTAATTCATCCATCCTTAAAAATAGCGGATGAGGGAAATGTATTGACGCAATATTAATTTTACCGTTATTTACCACTGACATCATTACGTGTATATATAGAGATAGCAGAATAAACATTAAAACAGTGGTTACTCACGTTATTAAAAATTAGTCTATCCATAGTAAGAAATGAATACTGCAGATCTGTGGGATGCTGGACTGCAGCGGGTAGGCACAATTCTATCCTTATTTCATTCCAACATTTTTAAGAATTGTATCTCAGGTTACTTGAGGGGTTATAAAACCAAAGACATGTAATACTGATTCACTTGAGAGCTGATAGAAGATCTAAAATATTGATTAGGAAAAAGTGCTCGTTGTTCCCAAGGCTGCTCTTTTCTACTGACAAACCCTACTTTTACATTAAGCCATTTCGATGAACTGATTAAAGGCCACTAATGTGTGAGAGTGAGACCTGAGTGGTGTAAAGCACTGCAACGTCATTTTCCATCCAGCTGAGACTCTCTCCCGTGTGCTTTAGTTGTTACTGTTCAGCTCTAAAGTCTTGCTAACTCACTGTGTGTTTCCATCACAGCACAGCAACAGCCGAGTTGGGTCAGACAGAGCATCCCAACCCTGTGCCCTGTCAGTCACAGTGGCCAGTGGAGGGTGCCCTAGGGAGGGCAGCAACAGGGACAGAGTGGCCTTTTTCAGCAGTCTACCAGGCTACAGGAAGTTTGAAAGTTGAGAATTTTCTGATCGTGTATGGGTTTGGGTTTTCTTGTTGTCATTGCTCTGGGTGAGGTTTCTTTTTCCTCTCCACTTTCATATGATAAACCTTTCTGAAAGCATTAAACACCCAGCAGCTGCTGGAATACTCAGCTCAAACCTCCTACCCAGGCCAAGGCCTCTTAAAGGAAAGGTCTAACCCAGGGGAGTGTGTATGGGGCCAAGTAAGGGCTTGTGCAGGGCCAGCTCTTACATAGGACAGCATAACACAAAACTGAAGCACCATTTAGTGTCTGATTAAGCTGTTCTGGTTTCTGACCTGCTTGATACGATAAGTGATATTCATGATTCAGAGAACAATTGAAACATGGAAGTAAACCAAGTGCTATTATCTCAGTGGTAGTACATGTGACTTCTGCTTGTTTCTCCGAAGATCCTGGGGAGTGGCACTGCTGAAATGCCAGAGGCTGGAGCACACCTAAGCACATGAAAGAGACAGTAGGAGATCAGTGAGTGTTTAGCAACGTGTATTCTTGTTCTCACTTCGAGGTTACAAACCTTGTGATACTGAAACATTTCGACTGGCCCAGTCCAGTAAGATTTGCCTTTTAAGGAGCTGAAATTTATGCAGTTTGTAAACAATACACCTTTCTTTCTTGCATTCCTCAAATATAGTGGCTGCAGTTCAGGGTCTGTGGATGGGAAGGAAGGATTCATTCTGCCTTTCATTACCTTTTAAGAATCTATGAACTGGGCCTCTGTAGGCAAAATCTTCACTGAGCATGAAGCTGGAATTGTAATTCATACCTTTAGCAAAAGAAACCATCATTGTTAAAAGTCTGAGTGACTTGTGCTTTTTGCTTCTAATTCTACAGGCCCTATAAACATCCCCACTTTGGTATGCTTTCACTACCAAAAATTTGAATGGTTTCTAATAAAAGGTCACGTAATGTTATTGTGTGTGTAAAACATTCCTGTAATGGTAACTCTCTGGACTTTTCAGCATCTTGTCAGGATTGTCACCTGCTATGAATACTTCACTTAACCTGATTTGTATAAGTAGTTTCAGTGTAGTCAGGAGACATTTTGACCTCCTAGACCAGGGATTTAAAGATCAGGACTTGACCCTTTGGAGGCACAAACCCATAGAATAACCTGTGAGGAACAGCTCTTCCCTTTAAATTGTTTGAAGCTTGAGTAAATGGTTGCTTAGCCTGATATCTCTCCTGGAAGTAAAGGAGTTTTAGTTCTACATACTGTAATGACTTACCTATGAACTTATACTGTCCATGACAGAGAGCTTGAGAACGTTAAAACCCAGCAGAAGGAAAATCCCCTGCCAAACATCAGGGAGGTGGAAGACATCTGGAAGACCTTCCCCAGACCCTTCACCCTGCCCCGGTGTGTTCTAGGAGCACAGGGAGATATGACGTACAAGGATTTCTGTGTTGATGAGTGTGGCTGACCATGGTATACCAGATGAGAGAATAATACGTGAGGAAAGGCAAATACTCTGAAAGAAAACTAATTCAGAACTCTTTGCATTTTATGAAGAAGCTCCTACTTCATAATCTGATGCTGAATTTTGACTTATTGTCAGAGGTGGAATGACACCACCTAAATAAGGTGATTTGTGAAAGGAGATTCGTAATGGTCCTGTGCTTGCTTTGTTGGTTTTTTCGGACAGATGAATAGGATTTTTTGTCACTTAGAGGTAATCACTTGTGGCTATCTCTTACATTATTGCAAACATATGTGGGACTCCTAAGTTTTGAGGAAGAGAGATTTGAGGAAGAGAGATTTCTACCAGAAGGTAGAGGGAATTTTGTCAGCTTAAGTATCAAGACAGATCTCTGAAAGTATGACATTTCTATTAAATAAGAACTCTAAGTCTTTCTCATTTTTTTCTAAGTATTTTATTATGAAGATGAATATAGCCTAGGCACAATGGTGTAACTCTTAGGCATCCCCCACTCCCACCTGTCCCTCTGATTTTCCTCATGTCTTTTCTGAGTCTGTCCTCTCATATGTACTCCATAGCCAATCTTGGCATTATCTGCTCACTTGCAGCTACTGCAGCACCCAGGGAATCACTCACAAATGCAGTCTTGCTCACAGAGGAGCTGCTTAATTATATTAGGAGGATTTTCAGTGTTGGGTTTTAGGCACCTCAGGAAATAGACTGGGATCTAATTTTTCACATACCTATGTAATTCCATAAATTGAATAAAATTTTTGCTTTCTTGTACTGGATGGGGATAAGAAACTACTCTCTGTCATTCTGCTTAGAGAATGCTCTGGAGTCTTCAGCTAGATCATATATTGTTTTTATTAGATAAACTGTATCTAGGAACACCTTCATTAGCAAGATTTTTGAAATTCTCCAGTTCCCTTCTATTTACCTAAATCCTTGTTGCTGTCATGTAAGTTATGCTTGCTGCAGTGCTGATTTGTTCAAACATACTTCAGGAATTTCAGGTGTCACCTCACTTCCCCTGACAGCACAGAGAATAAAATCGTAGTCTGAAACTGTGCCTGAGGAGAGTGAGAATCACAGGGAAAGAATGTGCTGAGTACTTATGGATTCTGCAGTGGGAAGAAAATTAATAATAATAACCTAACAAACAAAAAATCCCAGTTGCTTTGCTGACTTTTGAGACATGAGGATCCCTTGGGGGATAGTGGGGAACAGAAGGGTTAAGCAGGGAAACTGAAATAGACTCTGTAGTCTTTATTTTCTGCCTGACTCCAGAGGCACTGCAGACAGCTGCTGCAGATTGAGGCAGACTTGTAATTTGCCTCTTGGGTCTGGCAAGGAATTAAGGAGCAGTAACCAGTCTCCTATGGGGTATCCAGTCTCTATAACTAGCACAAGCATAATATGAAGGCCAGATCCTCAAAGATGCATAACCACGATGAGAAAGGCAGGCTGAAATACCCTTAGCTTGAGGTCCATACTGTATGCTTTTAAGTCTTTTAAAAAAATATATTCAGCCTGTACAACACTGACTAGAAGTTCACTATTCCGGTGCTGGTGAAGGTTGATCACAGAGCCTGATGTGAAGAAAGATGTTTTCTGAATAAAGCCTGAACATGCTGGCAGTGTCCTCTGCAGGGCTCTGCTTGAGCCTTTGTGTTTCCTGTTCCCTGGCAGTGTCTGAGCTGGTGCTCTGTGAGGAGAGAACACTGATGTGTGCCCTGGGGTGCTGGAGCTTGGTGCTTGGTTCTTGCCCCAGGTTACTTGGTTTCTGTCACTTGGGTAAGAACTTTAGCACAGCTGCTGGGAATACATTGCCCATTCAGGGAAAAGTTGCTAGAAGAAAAGAGACAGTATCAACAATCCTGTTATTTCTCAGAGATGTGTTGAAACCTGGCTGTTTAAACTCTCCAATGATGTTCAACAAAGTAGAGAAACTCTGGAGAAATGAGAGCCATTTTTTCATTATTGCTGGAAGTGACAAATTACAGTAACATATACAAACCTGATTGCTTTGGGTTTAACTTTCATTAATACAAATATTATACGGTACAGGTAATAGGAAGTATTATACATCTTGTTATAACCATGAGATCAATATATATAACTAGCAACTTTCTTCTGCAACAATTATTTCTTGAAAAGTGCAGTTTGTTAATTTAGGTTTTGTGTTTGCCCTTTTTTAAAATATATAGATTTATATTTATATATAAATTCTGCCTTAAGCTTTTAGTGGGAGAATCTGAGGCTTGTAATAGACCTGCGACAGGATCAGTTTTGACTCTGTCATTTTGTTGCTGATAAAGTGACTTTTTTCAGTTGACTCTGACAGCTCCTTATGTGTAAGCACCCGCTTCTCACTTCTACCAGGAGCAGATTCTCATACAGCTTTGATATTTCTGCTTGTGAGGCATATTTTCTCAAAGTATATCAGGAGCAGACATGCTGAAAATTGGCTTTTCCAACTGGACACAGCCATATAAATAGTTGGCATGGTGCATGGCAATTATCACTTCAAACTCCTTGAAAAGTCTCACTTCCCAGGAGTTTGAACAGTGAAGGTCTGCCGTTCTCTTAATGTGCTCTCTACTTAACTGCAAGAAATCCATCTGCTTTATGGAATTTTGTCTGAATTTCAGCAGTATCTTAAAGGCAAAATTAGGGTGGGATTTTGTGTGTGTTTGTGGTTTGTTTTGTTCTGTTTTTTAAAGAAAGGAACAGAAGAGAAGGCAAGAACACCCACGATTTTATCTCTCTTCTTATTTGATCAAATGTAAGAAACATTGTATTTTTGCTTTCATTCCTTTAAATTAGTTTTACTCCACATGATTTATAGGAAATGTATTTCAGGGAGATCATCACTGGAAACTACATATCAAAATTAATACCATTTTTTACTGAAGAGTTTAAATGCTCATACTTTGTAATCTTAGTATGAACAGTCTTCCAAGTCTCTGTGTGGTCACAGAGGATGGGAAGGAAAGGGGCAGAAGAATAGCTTGCAATTGACACCTGTGTTTCCTCAGTATTTTTCTATTTTTTCCTTAGGAAGTAGGTCTCATGTAATACTAGAAGGGGCTGTGCTGTTTTTGAGGCTTGCCTCTGAGCGTGAAATCCTTCATATATATGTGCTATTGGCTGAGAGAAAGGACTGCTGAACACCTTGCAACAACAGTATTAACATGAATTTTGGGGTAAATGTGTCAGTTTAATCCTCCTTAAAACAGGTGTTCTGAAAACATGAGCATTTAATGACCTATCCTGACTAACATTTTAAATTCAGATTTTTGTAGTCTAACATATTGTCTGTGTAGATTCCTTTTCTGTTCTTTGTTAATTGCTGGTTATTCATTAAGAAATGTGATCAACATGAAGCATTCTGTAAAAAAATAAATGCTCAGTTGCAAATATTCATTTATTAATCTCATGTCATACTTGGAAAAAAATGTTATCCTTTTTAGATGAGTTGAAAAAGTCTAACTCAAGGGACTTAACATATGCAGATTTGGGTAAAGAGCATATTCCTTTCTTCTGTGATGAATATTGAGCTTGAGTAAAATCCAAGCTAATCTTTACTCTGTTTTCCCCTCTTATCACATAACAGACAAATGTTTCCTGCAGCTACTGTGTCATAGCAGAGCATCTGCCTCTGTATGAACCAACTGCCAGATAGCCTTAGCAAGCAGTCAATTTATGCAGTTGACAGCTTTATTACTTTATCAGATATTTGCTCAAGGACAATTTTATTATATGCAAATCATTGACATAAATTGGGGAAGAATGAATTTATTAAGGGGTCTAAATTAATCTTTCACCATTTGGTATGTGCATTTTTATTATGTAATGTATTTACTTCTAGAATATTCATTTTTCTGAGAGCTGTGCTGTAACTACAGGAATTGTCAGGGTTGGGTTAATGCTGATTTGTGTTTTGTATTTTTTAACAGGCTCTACCTTAATGCTGGTCAGAGTTCAGAGAACATGGGCTATAGAGAGCTTTGGCTTGAGATAGGGAGTTAAAAATTCATACACATTATTTTACTGGATTTGAATTTTTAAAGTGTAAGGTGGAAAAAATTAAGATCCCTACTCATGGAAGCAAAAGACAGTTCACCTGCTCTGCAGAACTGATTCAGACCCTGGTCTGTTAAACTGACTGTGTAACTATTTTGTATTTATCAGTACAGAAACCTAACCAAAAAATCTGGGGAAAAGATCCAAACACCNGAAAAAAAAGAAAACAAACAAAAAGCACCCAAACCAAACAATACAAACCTCTTTCCACAAGCCAAAAAAAAGCCTCACAGCAAGAAACAGGCAAGGAAAAACCCTACAACACCTAAACAAGTAAATTGGAATAACTGTTTACAGGGGGATTTAGGGGCTGGGGGGTCTAATTTGTTTTACTTTTTTTCTAATCTCATGTTCTGCCTTTCTTCTTCCCCTTTTTTGTGCACTTTATCTACCCATTCCTGTTGTTGAATCAGGCTTTCACAGATAACCATGGCAGATATATTTGTGTTGGCTTCCTCAGTGCTGATATCAGGAACTGGACTCTTCTCTGCAGTAGAGGAGTGAATATGTCTTGTGCATTTTCTATTTAGTTATTCTTCTTTAATTAGAAAAGAAAGCTTACACTGACTCAGGAATAATGGCATGCCTAGCACCTTAAGATTTTGAAGTGGGAGAAGTCTGCCTTTTTCTCAGATCTGTTTAGTACTAGATGAAGTTTATGGCTTGAGAAACCTGTGTTCAAGGTTTGGCTGAGCATGCTATTTGCTACATTTGTGCTTCAGCCCTCATCAAAGAATTGGGAGTAAAAGTAAGGTTTTGGAGGGATGACCACACCGAAAGCTGCGGGATGATCAGGTTCCATGTTGATTGGGGCATAAAGGTCTTAGAAGTAAGCTTGTAAGACCAAGAAAACAGAAGGAATCCAGTTTACCTAAGCTTGGCATTATAGGTCCATAATGACTCATAGAGACCTGAAATGAATTTTGTATCTTCTCTGTTTGAGAAACTTCTACTCCATCTTCTTCAACTCACACTTAGTTGGTAGAGCATTCAGTCATGTCAGAGGGTGCTGAGAAGATACTCCATTCTTCTTGTCTGAAATAACCAAGGTTTGCGTTCTTTCCTGGACATTAGAAGACACTCAGTAGTTTCCTCAACCTGTTGAGGCAGTCGGTTGAGAAAATATTAATTTTCTTGGAGCAAGACAATTATTTACAATGCAAAATTGTGTGTGTAGGAAAGGGGAGAGATTCAAGAATTCTCTGAAGTTGTGTTTAGAGAAAGCTGGGGAGAAAAAAGGAAAATAACTTGGAAAAAAAAATATTGTCAAATTAACTTTATTGTATGTTTTTTCATTTCTAGGTTGTACCAAAAGGTTTGCATTTTAGAAATCAGCAATACTGCAGTTTCTGAATTATAGTAAATTCTATTCTTCTTAAAAATTTTTAAACTTATTTGGAACAGTCTATTGCAAGTTCTGTTTTGAAGTTTTGGATAAAAGAATCATAGTATGTAAAACTGTAATTCAAGTCAGATAGCTTGTCAACATCTTGTGCCAAAACCATTCCATTCATTTTGGAGTTGTCAAAGTGAGGTTTTAAAGAGTTTTCACAGATTTTAATGGATTTTTTTTCTTCCCTGATGGATTATTCTCTTTGTATTGTTTTCTCAGCCATCATTCATGATTCCTTATATAATCAAGAACTTTACTCAAATAACACACATGGGGAGAAAATAATTATTAGAGATATTTCTTACCTTGATCTTACTTTACCTTTCTTACAGGTAATTATTATAATTGCAATAGTTATGGTTCATAATACTCCATTTTTATAAAACTAATGGAGTAGAGGGTTTTTCTGTGTTAGATGGACCTCAAGCTTTTTCTAGGTTGTGCAAGAGTGCCATAGGATTTACTGCATTTAAACTACAGACTGCTTGAGGCTTCTGTGTCCATCTTTGAGACAAAAAAATTGTTTCATGCAGTTGATATGCTGCTTTTAAAATAGATATATAAATATGAAATAGAAAATAGATATATGCTATACTGAAAGTGTCCAGAGCTCTCTGAAAACTGAAAGTTTGAAAGGTCTGGTTAATTCTTGCTGTAGTGTTGCCCAGTAGAGATCTGTCACTTCTGCTTCAAGGTTTTTGTTATCATAATTCCTGAACTGGTGAGTTACTCTGCCAGTCTGTTAAATAATTATTTTTAGTGTCATGAATTCATGACCTATTTAGTGGAAATAAAAACATTCAATTGAAATTGAATTAAATATATGATAACATTCAATGACTTACAACTCACAGATCTGGTATACTATTTGAGAATGGGACTGCAGAAATTAGAGAAACACAAAAATATTTTATGGAGCCCATCATGTGCCATAGCATGGATAATCTCATATTCCTCTTAGAAACAGAACAATAAACACGGTGGTGGTGTATAATATTGATAGAGAAGCCCTGCTTTCAGTGTAACCTTAAAAGTGTGTGGGTATCACATACTAGGTATGTGATGTTAGGGACCTGGATTCATTCTACTGCTCTGGTTTGATGTTGGGTTCACAATAACTCTTTAGAGATTTGCTTTCATGCTTCTGTTAATGGAGGACACTGTTGAAAATATCATCAGGAAACACAGCAAGGGGACTTCCATGCACTAATTTTTTCTTCTCTGGCTCCTGAAGAGACTCTTTGGGGTTCTCGCTTCTTGAGTTTTCCCCTTGTACCCGAGCACTTAAACCAAATAATCCTTATGTGCATCCAGCACAGGGTCCCTGTAAGGCTGAAAGATAGGCTTTAGGTTTAATGTACGATTTGTGGGTTGATGCTGGTGAAGGATTATAGGAAGGTATAGAAAGATTTGTGGTTCTATTTTTTACTTGTAAACTCTTTGCTTCATTCCAGCCATGTATAAATGTTACCCTTGATGTGTGTGCTTTTAGAGTGTCAGGGAGATCATTCTCAAGCGAAAATATCTGAGCTACCTGTCGGGGTTTTTAAATAGCTTTTGTTTAGCAAGGTGATACACTGAAAAAAGCACTTCATGAACTGTATCCTCTGCTAATGTAAATCAGAAAAGTCAGGAGGCTCACGATTCTCACCTCAATATGAGTGCTATCCTTGTTGATCAATATGTAATAAACCTCAGATGTTCATTGAAATTCTTTTTCCATGCCAAATCTTGATGTCATGCTGTTTTGCCAGTAAGCATAAAGAGAGATTTATCCTATGTAAGGCCTTTCAACTTCTTTATGCCTGAAACAAATTCTATATATTACCTCTGGGTATAAAATCTGTATTGTGTATATGTACACAACATATGGAGAGTTCTATTAGAAAAGTGTCTATTTAAATATAAATAGTTATTATGCTTTTTTAACACTTACAATTCTATGCAAAGTTCTCTGGTTTTGAAGGAGACAGGTCACATTGCCTTCCCTTTCCCAAAACTTCATGATTCCCAACTCAATGCCATCATTCAGTGACATGAAGATTTTAAGTAGTTCCTGATTTCATTTTTCTAATGTTAATTCTGTATGTCAATTAACAGATTCAAACTCTTCAGAGTAAACCTTACAACTTTGTGAGTGATAGATTCCTGCTGGTGGTTTATGACAGAATAGCATTACATTCTCAAAAATTCTTTCCAATAATACGCTGCCACTCTTGATGACAACAGGAAGTCATCAATCAAATGAAAGTTCTCTTTGTGTCACTTAAAAAAAAACCCCCTAATTTTAATAGAGAGAAAGAAGTAGGGCTAAACAGGGGAAGGCAGATGGCAAGTTGATGGAGCTACCCAGTCTAAAGTCTCTTAAAAATATTGTTTTTCAAGCCATGAAGGGTGAGATTGCAAACCATTTTAATTCCAGCTCGAGAAATCTTGGTGCTCTAGCATTTCCTTTACAAAGCAAACAAACAAAACAATACCAAAAAAATTCAAATCCACATATGAAATAACCTATCTTCTGCCTTCTTTCCTTACCTTCCTTCTTGGTCTGAAAGACAGTAGCTATTGCTTCTAACGTAACAATAACAGTATTACAGTATAGTACCACAGTATTTTCCCTAAAGTGAAGGTGTTATAAATGGTTAATTCTAGATTATTTTATATATGTTTGCATTTGTATGTATATGTTTATGTGAACATCATTTAGAAGCAATTGTCTTCCCTTTTAATATAGTTTCCCAGTAACCCTGATGTCACATAATACAATTTTCTTTCTTGGTTCAGTACATTTTATATAAAGAAACACTGAAATACTCTAAACCAACCTGTCCTGAAAGAAGGGAGAGTTAGAGAGACAGGTTCCCTTCTGTCCTCAAACATTTTATATAGGAAATTCTTACAGGCAAAAAAGAAAAATAGGAGAACAGTGTTAGGTCTAGCAGGAGATTGAAAGGGAGGAATGTAGACCTGGCATCAGCACAGTGTTAGGAGGAAAAATCAATTAACCTGTGCAAGTTAAGAAGAGGTGAAAGGATTGAAGGGTTTTCAGGTTCAAAGTTACTTGTCTTGTTCTCACCATTAAGTACTTCTAGTGGGTGTCAGAGGTAAAAAAAAATGAATGTGAAGAGGAAATAAAGGAAACAAGGAAAAAAGAGGCATACATCTAATAAAATACGACTCGTCTAGTCAACTAAACATATCAGAATGAACTACTTTGAAAATTACTTCATCAGAGCCTATTTCCATCCAGGGCTTCTGAAGTGATCTCCTTCTAAACTTTATGTTGAGCTTTCTGTTAGATACTCTATCAAAAGGTTAATAAATTAGGAGATGTTTTCATAAACGTTAGGTCAGTTTGAACAGACTGCTTTGCAGTTGGAAGCGATAGGCTGCTTACAGCACAGCTCTAATACATTCTAGCCATGTAGTTACACCCAGAATTCAGGCTAATTACTTTTCTCCTAATCTTCTGTGAATTCTTAAACCGTCTTTTAAAGTAGATTCCTAACAGAGAGTGGAACTTGCTCAGGAAAACAGACCTGTGAGACATCAAGAAATTATGAAGGCCATAAAGGAAATAGGGGAGGAAGTAAAATCTAGATTCCTAATTAATAACATTGTATCTTCAGCTTCACTACTGAACCACTACTGATCAGTGCAATGGCAATATAAAAACTATATAGGTATTTTGTGGGGTGTGGTAGACATTCTGTATTTCTGTTGAAGGCCTGACTCAAACCTGTAACCAAAAAAGCTGAGCTTGAATGAATAAGGCAAAAAAGCCCATATAATGAGGTGCTGGATTAATGCACTGATGAAACAAAATACCACTTTAGCCATTAAATTCTGTCAATTTGCAATTTCTATATTGATTTAAGGTGACTTGTGATTTGTACAGATCTGATCACTGCAGAGCCCCCTGTATCATCACATCATTGTAGACTGTGTATAAGGATGTCCTGCATTATTTTCAAGACTGTATTTTTCTAAAGATTTCTCAACCCAACCTTGTTTGGGTCAGTGTTTCAGTGTTTCCTGTTCTGTCCTAAATAAGGTTCCAGTCCTGCCCTGAGCTGTTACTCTCATAGACCTGAGGAAGGCATTTATGCAGGTCCATTTTCAGAATTAAAGTCTGCATTTTATTCATGGTGTTAGCAACCTTCTCGTGCACTTGGAGCTTACTTTCAGGTTTTTTCCATCCCATTCATTGCAAGCAAATAAATTTATTTTCTATAGTGCCTAAAGTAACCTTTTGTATTTTATACAGTGTAAAACTAGTTCACATTAAAATAACAGGAAAAAAGGGCAAGATATTACAGCTCTTTCATACACAGAGTGGGAAACAATCTAGTTCCCCTAGTGGCCTATCTTGCATAGGTGGCAAGTCTATTATTCTTGAATTATACATGCTTGCTAACAGAAAGTGTTCATAGCTTTTGTTCTGAGTGATTTCTTTGAAAGATGTCAACCTTCCAATAATAAAAGAACTTGAATAAAACTATAGTTCTGATACAGCTGAACTGTAAGAGTTCTTGGAAGATAAATTCAGATATGTAATTTTCCGAATAATTTCTGATAAACTTCAGGGGGCTGATCTCAGGTCAGCTGTGGGTAAAAATCTTTTCTTGGGCTGCATGTGAGTAGAGAAATTCCATTCAAAAGAGGACAAAAGACAAACACCGTATTCAGAATCTCAAAATGCAGCTACCTTCCACAGATCAAATGGAAGGACCGTGAATAATTCACTTCATGTTTGAAAAGTTCAAAATTCAGGCTAACAACCTGTGATATATTGATCAAATATTTATAACCTAAGCAACACTTTCTTTTTTTTTTTAAACACCCACCTCCAGCACCCCTACTAGAATTTAACTCAGTTATACACCTGGCCAGTATTTCTCCAGTTCAGGGGATAGAGCTTTAATCACTTAGAAATAAGCAGGAATCAGATAGCAAAACTACTCTCCCTACATCAGCACTACATTTAGTGCTGTTGGCACACAAAGGAACTCTAGACAGAGTACTTATGGTTTTAGTAGAGAACCTTTGCCACTTGCATAAACTCAGTACAGTTACAGTTGTGTGGGAGACTGAAAGAGCAATATCACTAGGGTAAAATTCACCAGTTGTTATTCTTAATTGTGTTTGCATGCATAATTCATAAATATTCTTCATAGGCAAGAGAAGAAAAAAGATAAAATTGAACAAAAGCACAGAATTCTTAGCAAAATAACTATAATATAATTAACCAGTATATTTAATATGCTTATTACCAATGTGGTTTTTAGTTACAAAGCTAAATAATGTCTCCCTTTGGAGGGAGAAAAAAAATGTAGAAAAGGAGGGGTGGAGTGAAGAAAAAGAAAAAGAAAACCCTTGCTTTGCCTTATCCCATGTGGTAAATGATTCTGTTCTAAGCTTCTCCTGCCAACAAATGTAAGAACAGAAGGTCAAACAAAAAGAGGGCCTGAGCTGTGCTCATCATGTTCACAGGAGCCACTGAGGTCCCTCCTCAAGCAGCTCAAGGGTGCATTTCATCTCCCAAACCAGGCTTTGTGGGCTGCTGGCTCAGTGCAGCACAAGGGAAGAGGCTCTCTCAGCTGCGCAGAACACACCTCTGTTTTCTGAACACAGAAAGCTACCAGCTACATAAGCTTGGCAATTTCATTCAAACTGCCTCCAGATGCCTCTTCATGTGGGACTGAACCAGCTCCCGAGCTCACAATCACTATGATGGTTCCTGTATTTTCTCTCTGATACTCCTAAAGAATTAGGTTAATGAGTACTGAACAATAGTTTAATCTTACTACATGGCAACTGTCAGAGGACATAAGACTTTCATGCAAATTGTAGAATGGGTAATTTTAAATTTTTTTTATTCTAGCAGTCGAGCTGACATGCAAACGTGAAAAGGACATTCTGAGAAGGCACAAAGGGCTACCAATTATAAAATCTGATTTCAAATTCTACAGGACTATTGCCTGTACTGGAAAAAATATCCTATGCTAATATTCATTCATTATCTATCTGTTTAAAAGATATCCTGCCTTGCACTGCTGTCACTACAGTGTTATCATCTGATAGTGTGTATGTACCTTAAACAACCATTAATTATAACCTGTCAAGGGTGTAATATTATTTACCTCTAAAATCTTGAGCAAATGTAAATTGTGCCTGAGTCTTCTAGAATTGAAAATAGAATTAAATCCTCTGCCTTACCCAGAGCTTTAGGAAAGCCCTGCAGGTGTTTTTAAGTTAACACAGTACTGAATTTACTTACTATATCAATGTAGGATTTAATTGAAAGTCAACTAAAACCATATTCTTCTCCTTCTCCCTGGTCTGTGATAACCTTACAATTAATTTTCAACAGCAAGAAAACAATTTATTCTATCAAGATGCTACACTTCTTTAGTCACAAACTGCTTAAGACCTCAAACTTCAAATAGCTTTAAAAGCAAAGCATGAGATAAAATTTGACTTTGAAAAGCAGGAAGAAACTCCACACTCAAGCATATCACACTAATTCAGAAACTGATCTCTCACTGTTTTGCCTCCCTAGCACTTGATTTAGGCATGGAGTTAATTTTCTGCGTTGGTGCACATTCCCCTTGAACACTGTTGTTGAGGGCTGTATCAAAGGGATCCTCTAATGCTAAAGTGTGTATTCCTTATTCAGCTGAGCGTTCAAAGCACAGAGACTCCTTAATCTCAGCAGATGCTTCCAAAGATTGTGTTTGAAACAGCAACTGGTCACTTGCAGATCCCTTTGCTGGACTTTGTTCAGAATTCAAATAGTCAACGTTTGGACCTTCAGCATTGGATGCTTTTCATTCAATTGGGATTGTCAGATTTTCATCTTTCTGGAGATCTGTAGTTCATTAGTGGATTAATTGGCTCCCCAGGACGGCCCCAGCCCAGCGCTTCCCTCTCTGAGGTAACACGAAGAATGACAACCAGGGCTTTTTTTTAACACGCCTTTCAAGCATTGCTGGGTCATATTCAGACAGTATTCTTTGTGCAGATTTGGGGTTATCTAGAGGGTGATTGTGAATATGATACCACCAAATCTAACCTGAAGGAGTAAAGCAGTTGGAGAGCGCTGAAGGTACGTGAGCAGCTGCCTCAGTGCACTGACCTAAGGTTGTCAATGCATTCACTTGCTTAGCAATACTATTTCATGACCAAAAGAGTTTTGCCTGCCTCAGAAACAGAGCTCTGAGCTGTGCTTTAGTTATACAGAAACATTATTAGTTGGACAGATTTTTAGGTGACAATGCTAACTCTGAAATTGGAACCCTTAAAGGTACTGGAGTAATGAAAATAAAAATCTTGGTGTACCCACTTGTGGGAGCTTTATGGTCACTTCCACAGACGAGTAAAGCTGAAAGTAATGGTGAAAGCAAATCTCAGTCAAAAGATATATAAAGAATGTGTCAGACTATAATTTTGTGGAAACATACTCATATTAATGATCATCTTTTAAAACAAGTTAAATACACAACCAGGAAAATTCTGGAAGGATGTCCTGATACTGATCTCGCATCCACCATGCTGTTAAGTACAATAAAACCACATGGTGATAGAAACTCTACTCCTGATTGAATTATTGCAGTACCTCTGACTTTTTGCCTGTAAAGTCACTTCTGGACCAATAATAAGCTCGAAGAAAATTAGGTTAAGAGATCACAGCCCATTGCTATGAGCAGATTTAGAAGAACAAACTATCCTATAATATCTTTAACAAAATATCTTCACAGATCATTCACTGGTTTTATTTGGTTTTGTTTGGTTTTTTCCTGTTTGTTTGTTTGCTTTGGGTTTTTTTAATCACATGGACAAATTGAACTTTATAGATGAGCACCTCATCTTTGAAAGGGTGTAGAACATAGCTTATACAGGGGAAATTTAAGAAAGGATTTTTAAGTTTAAAAAAATGGGAGAGGAGAGAAAAATTATAAAGGAGTCGGCTTAACTTCAATTTCTGTAAAAACACTGAAAGCAGTAGTCTATTTTTGAGCTCAAAATGGCAAAGTCAAAGTCTTGATTAAAAGTACATTGTATTTGTGCTCACTGAAAGCCAGTGTACTATATTTTGATAATAATAAACTTTTCATTCACCAAAAGAGGTAAAATTGGAAATCCTTCAGAACAGGACCTGACAATTATACGAAATCACACATAAAAAACAAGTGACAAATATCATATTGTCACAAGGGAATAAGTATTCCCACAATATATGACCATAGTGTCATGCATGCAGTGCCCAGAGCCATGGTATATTTTGCAACCCAGAAAAGCCATGAAATTGTTCTCCTTGTACGCAGCATTGGAAATACTGTCTGCTGTGTCTACTGTGTGCTGGGCACTCCACTGCAGGTAAAGAGAAACTGTTTGAACAAACTGAAAAGGAACTCAGCATAACTTTCACAGAAAAAAAAGGAAGAAAGGAAATAGGAACATTTAGCCTAAAGAGGGTGGTGTGAAAATGTTTTCCAATGTAGTATGTGGAGACACAGGAGCTTATTCTTCCTGTCTAGGATGGGTAAAGTAAACAGACATGATCTTAAAATATAGTAAGGAAGATTTAAGTGAGACAAAGGAAAATTTCCTAATGAAAAACATTATTGAGCATTTGAATAAATCGTTCTACCTCTCAAAGTGCTGCTTGTACCTACGGTCTCTATTTCTGTTATGTGGATGAACTAAATACACATTGTTATGTTCATAATTCGTGGGTCTTTTAAATCCAAACGAAGCCCCTGGGTCTCTTACTCAGACTGTAATTTCAAATTCCCTAAAGGGTTCAGAACATATGTATAGTAAGTATAGTTTATATAGCCATCTTGTTTTACATCTTTTAAAATGTCTGAACAGAAACTGTTCCCAGTCCAAAATCTGGATGCAAATACCCTGGAAATTTCTGGAGAGGATTTCAACCCTGTGTTCAAGCTTGAATTATGCATCCTAAATCCCTATCTGATTTGGAGCTATTTTGTGCAAGAAAGCATTTGGAATTAATTATTTTTTTGCAGTTTTTAATTAGAAAAAGAATCTGACTGATTACATTCTCCCCTTCAATTAACTAAAATAATTTCACTTCTGGGTTTATACCTTGCATTCCAAATTGCAACTAAACGTGCATAGTAAAACCTGGTGGTAGGATCCCTAAAAAGAAAGGTTCAAAACAGGAATGCTCTGAGATTTTAAACTGCATGGGAATGAACAATAATGCTCTAATGTTTTAGGAAAAGCTAAGATTCTTTTTTCTCCTCGATTTGTTCCCAGAAGAACACTTACTTTTATATAATGCACGAATACCAAGATTTGTGGTGGGAATACTTCACATCTACAAATGGCTGTCCCACTGGGATTTGTAGCACTGTTTTAGATTTCTGTTTCCTGCTTCAGATTTCTGATTCAGTTTCCTGAAGTTTCACCATCACACCAAATGCCTTTTCAGAAGAGTTCTGTTTTAGTACTTTTCTGATTATACACTCTTTATATACCTCAATTGGATTACATTGAATCACACCGTCAAATTAATTGAAAAACATGGGCTTGTCATAGCAAAAACATACGTATATAAAAGGCAGCAAGTCATCAGCACATACTAAATATGATTTGTTGTTTTAAAGAATAGTTTATATCAAATCTTCTTCCATCTTTTTTTTGAGGAGGAAGAGAGATGTTTCCATAAGGACTGATTGAAAGTGAAGTCAGTGTTGTCTGTGCCAAGAGAGAACCACAGAATCCTGTTTGACATCTAATGTCTTTTATGGTCTAGTAGCCTTCTTCAGTTTCCTCCTTAATATGTTTTGTTCTGTTTAAGATTAATTCAGTTTAAAGCAGGACTCTCAATTTCTGTAGTTCAAAAAACCACAGTCATCATCTCTAGGTATTTCTGCAGATCCTCACATCCTCCCCATGCCTTGGTCATGCTGTCTCATTCTTCCCTCCAGCTCTAAGTCAGGGCATTGTCAGTCAGTTCACACAGCTAAAATTGCTGTCTACATTAATCAGGTCACATCTTGGTTACTGTAAACACCTTTTCTCTTGCCTGGAGAAATGCAATCTTGCTTTCTGCATGGCTGTATAAATTCATTTTTCTAGCTCATTCAGGCTTTGTATCCATCAACTAATTTTTCTATTGCATCAAAGAGAAGTCACTTGTCCTCACTTTCAAGATTGTCACCCTGCCCAACTTACCCTCTTTTGTTCACACCAAACTATTTTCTTTTTGAATCTGATCATCCTTTCTTTGTCAATATGACTGAAAACTTCATAAGTGTGTTTTGGCTTTGTCTCACTGGGACATCATACTTGGGAGTTTCTCCCCAAAAAGTTCTGCAAATCATTCTTTAAACATCCATCTCCCCTCAGAAGTATTTGTCAAACACTAAACTCCCAGTAAAGTGAGAGTATTGGCTGATGTTAATCTGAATGATTTTCTCTCTAGTCCTAGAGCCCAATGCTAGATAGTGGATGGTTGTGTGCTCACTAGACCACCATCATTAAACCAGGCTTGTAAAACTTTTGGAAGCAAGGATTAATTTCTCTTTTGAGCTTGAAGATCACTTTAAAATGTGTCTGGGCACTAGAATAATAGGCAATATATTTAGTAGTACTTGCATGTGATAATACAGCTATTATAATATGATTATGAGAAAAGAGCAGTGAAATACTGGGCATTCCATAGAGTGGTGTTTTTGTGGTTTTTTTCCCTCAAAGCCTGCACTTTGTCATGTTTTGTACAACAGAGGGATGTTATGATAGCTGTGCTGTACTGCTCTGGTCTCCTTGTTTTACTCTGGCTCAAAAAAGACAACCTGACCATGATGTCAATCAAACTGCTCTTCCTGCTAATTGTGTCAGTATAATTTTAATTTAAATAAAAAATAGGCAAAGAAAAGTTTGATGTAAGAACTTCTAAAACTCATTCGAAATTCTGTGCTCCACAGTGAGAGGCATTATTCATTAGTGAACTGAGATGGAATAATTACACTGTAAGGTACCATGTGAAGCAGAGCACAGGTAGCATGGGTTGACATAGAATTGATGTCAGAAGATATTAAGTCATCTTTATTTTTTTGGTAAATATCTGCTGGGAATGACTGAAACTGAGATTTGGGGAAATTATTGAGTATAAGTGGAAAGATCAGGTTGTCTTTCACAATATTACAGCCTGTGTTGCTCAGGACCAAGATTTTTGAAAATTAGACTGTCCTAAACCCAGCATGATTAAGCTTTGGATTAGTCATTTTTTTCTTAGCTTTCTGTTTGTTTGGGCTTTTTTTTTGTGTTGGTTTTTGTTGTTGTTGTTTGGACTTGGTTGGTTGGTTGGGGTTTTTTTTCCCATAACTAGGGTACATCTCTAAGATCACATCTTTGTTTGATTATTTGTCTTAAAAGAAGACAGAATCAGATGTAGCTGATTTACTCATGAATTTCAGGAGAAAAATATGCAACACTTTAGAAAATACAAAACAGGTAAACTATAGCATTTTTTTTAAATTGCATTAATGAACGTCAGAAACTCCCTAAGAGTTGCAGGTTATGATCCTGCTTGAGGCACTTGTGTAGTTGAAAACCACCAAATTAATTTAATAAAATAAGAAATATTTGGCATGAATTACATTTAGCTGAGTTTATAAATGGCTCCCTCTTAAAAATAAGCATGTACCAATTGTTTAAGTAGTGTTTCAACAGTAACATAAAGAGAGTGTGGTAAATAACTTCAAAAATATTGTCCTTAAGAAAAAGTTATGATTTAGTGCAGAACTTCATAGAAACACAGGCATTTCAAGCTGGAGAAAAGCAGGCAGTCCTATGTCCCATCTCTAGAAGTGACCCAACCCAGATTCTTTACAAGGGCACATATCAGGCAGACACACTATGGCACATCTTCACACACGTCTAAATCCTGTTCTCACCAGCGATTTTCCTTCAGGACTTAATCAAGTTTCAATCTTTTGTCCAAAATATATAGATTGTTCTCAGTTATAGCAACTGTAGATAATATTCTGCCATGCACATATATGTTTTTAATAGTTTTGAATCTCAAGTTTTGTCTTCAGTAGCTTCTTGCTGTAGACTTTGCCATTCCATTTTGTTTTCAGCATCCCCATCAATTTTTTCGGGGGTCCATTTGTTGTTATGCACACGGTAAACACCAATTTACTTTTGCTGCAATATTTTGGATTTATTTGGTTTACTTCTGTACCGTGTAGACCCCCTTTGCCTTCACTGTTAAAGAGAATAAATCCAGAATATATCCAATACAAACAAACCAAATACAACCTAAAAAATATAACATAAGCTTTGTAATGGTTCTCTTAAGGGCTGCCAGGATTGCATGGAACATGTCATCTGTTTTAACAGGGTACATAATTACTTAAGACTCCTGAACTCTTAAGAAGTATTCACCTGTAGAAAAGTCTGTGTTCATTTAGCAGAGCCATGGAAAATTCCTTTGACGTTTTCTGTTGGAAATAACATAAAGGTGCACACATGTGCTAAAGTCATTTGTTGTAGAGCTCTGCAAATTATATATTTTCTTCTGTGCTTATCTCTTCTCAAGAAGTTTTCCTCTTTTTGTTTTGCTCTCCAGTCTCCTAGCAATTTGATATTCCTTGGATTGTTAATGTCTTCATACATCAGCTGACTTTTTAAATACCTTAATAGATTTGCTGTATGAAACATTCCAAGGAAAATGGAAGAGAGAGAAAGCAAAAACCTATCAATTTTTGCCACATGCTGATATAAAACAAAGCATGGGAGTAATGGTCAGCCATAAATCTGGAAAAATGAAATTCAACTCAGATAACCTGGGGTAATTCAGAGCGTCTTTTTCAAAGCCAGCTGAACTGATGGTTGTTCTCACAGGATGCACTGAGCTCTGTGTTGGGCTGGCAAGATTCTAGCAATAAGACACTCATTTTTCTAGAGAGAAACTAATTAACTCCTCACTGAGACTTAGGAGATGTTCTAGTTAATAATCTTTGGGACAATTGCTCCTAAAAGTAGTAATCCAAAGGGCGGAATGCATTGTATCAGAAAGTCAAAAGAGAGCTGATTTTCAGCACAGACAGGTCTCACCTAAGCAGTTTTAGCCTTCTGTGACCAAATCTGCATTTTTACGAGCTTTGGAAAGGGAGCAGCAGGTCAATTTAAGCTGCAGGCAGACAGCATTTGATCCAGTATGAGCTGATCCAGCAACTCACTGCTGCTGAGAGGGGTAGTTAGGCTCATTCTTGATCTTACCATGGTCCCTCTTACAGTGCCACTCTGGCACTCATGTGGCCTCACAGTGAGATTCTTCAATCCACTACATCAGCAGAGAAAAACCCATTAACTGTACTCCAAGGGTCGTGTTCTTCCAGCAGCAACAGTCTTCTTCAGCTTCCTTTGAAGGAAGAATAGAAAGCCCTTCTCTGAAACCTTCTTCAGCTGCTAATTCCTGCCTCCATTTTGGTGTGTTGGCACTGCTGGGGCAGGGACTGGCTGCCCACTTGGTCTCTTCTTCCACAGTGAGGTACAGATGAGTAGAGAAGGTTGAAGGAGAGAAGTAAAGCAGGAGTCCTGATGCAGCAGTTTTCAAATGCAAGTTTGTACCCTAGGTAGTAAAGGGAGACCAGCTGGGATAGGCAGGGAAGGAGAGAGAGACCAGTACTCATCCTGCTCAAAACTCATCACTCTTCACCTTTTTGTAAGTTTGTCTCATTCCTCCCATGAGATGCCAGATGATCCTTTTTGACCACTTCTATTCCACCTTTCCAGCGCCTTTTCTTTGTACTCTCTCCCTGCCACAGTTTCAACCTTGATCCTTTTGTCCATTTACAACTGAGAAGCTCTCTGGCAGTTTGTGCATATATTGTTTGGTGAGAGCAGCATTCTAAAGCTCTACCAGCAACTGTAATTCAAAACCATTCTTCACTGAACAAATGCTTTGAGCTACATAAAGAAAATACTATTTTAAAAAATTAAGGTGGGTTTTTTTTTCCCTAATACTAAAATGTGATTAGAGTTCAATATGACCCTCTATTTCCCAGTTTCTTCAAGACAATCCATAAAATCAACAGTAAGAGAAAGAGACTTCTTGTTTGTATATGCTGCGGTTCTGCTTAAATCTCAAGCAAATTGGAGGATGAATCATTCAGCTGATATCAGGCAGTAATTTTGTTTTTTAAAAGACAGTCCTGTTTCTATAGGCTGTCCCATTAACTGCCTGACTGGATATGAGTGAGTACCGTACACCTGCAGTGTTTGCCATCAGTCCACATTCATCTCTTTTTTTCATACTGTTTTTCTATCTTTATGTCCCATTACTTTTGGCTTTGCTCTGTGAGATACTGCTTAGCCACTCTACATTATATATTTTTTCTCAGTCGTATCTGTTTACCCGGAAGATAGTTCAAGTGCTTCTGAAGAACAAAACCAGGCATTGGTCCAAGCTTCAACTAGTTTATAAACTAATCATAACTGTAAATATCACACATTTGGTGCAGACAAGTACATATGACTAATGAGGTTTCAGCCTCTGCTGCAGGCGTTCTTGTAATGAATGTCTTATAATGTACCCAAGTATGTTGCTACTTCCATCTGCTTTTCCTACCTTATTTTATTTACTGCTATCAGTTAATTTTACAATCCAGTCACGATTCCTGCCTCTCATTCTAAAATGGCAATGGCGTGTGATCTTGTGTCTTGTTACTCTCACCTGATTTCAGTGCCAGCTCCATCGTTTCTGCTTTCTGCCTCTGTGCTGCTTCCTTTCCCCTGCACTGTCAGTGCCTTGGCATGGGTAACTGGAGCAGTCTTTCAGAGCTACAGGCTGTTTCCCTTCTCCAGATTTTGAGGTGCCTCCTTCATCAAAGTGCAGATGTGGTGGCAAACCTGGAAGCAGTGGAAACAGCCCCACAGGGACTGAGCTCTTTACGCCTCAGGGCTTTTAGAACCATGATGGGACTTGGTTAGAAGAATCTGTTGGGGATGATAAGCAAGGAGCACCTTGAGCAGGAGGCAATTTATCTCCATTGAGTTTGGAGAGAAGACAAGGAGGATATAGACTTGTCTCCATTGGACATGTGTGCTCAAAAGGAGATGTTGATACTCTTGCTCACCTCAACTGAAATAAATTGCAATTAATCTTGTCTAGACTCAGTAATTAAAAACATAGTGAGACAAATCATTTATCCTGTAAGTTGTCATCAAATCAGGAAGTGTTTACACATAAAAGACCCCTTGATGGGCTCTTCTAAATAAATTGGTAATTTTTTTCATATCTCTTCTTCAGCAACTGCTGAAGTACATCAGTCACTTTGAAGTGGAGGCAGGAGATGGCTAGACCATATTTTCCTGAGGATCAAAGCCAGACTGTTGGATTCAGAGCAGCCAGGTTGCTCTCACTGAGAGCTGGAGCTGTAAATATCAGATGACCTTTGCAGTCTATCTAAGCATGTATGTCTAAGCATGGTATAGGTAGATATGAAATAACTCCTAATCTTTTTACAGCTGTCATGGAGAAAGTCAGAGCTGCTGTGGTGTTTTATCTTCTGCTGGATTCCCAGTCTTTCAGCTGCCTGTATTATGTGCCTGTGGTGTGTTGGCTGCATAACCATTGCAGTTTTAGAGAGTTCCTATTTGTAACCTCCCAAAGTGTGTAGTAAAGACTATTCAGGAGTCCTCAAAGGATATTGTAAGACTGTACAGATGGGCAACTGTCAGTGAAAAAAGGGAATGTGTCTTTTTAACTAGTCAAAATTATATCGTGTAATTGAAAAATAGGTTGCATCTAGTGCCAGAGAGGTGACAGCTTGGATCCCAAAGAGGTTTCAGTCTAGCCCTCCAGGGGAATCTAGTAGATCTCCTCACAAAGTGCTTCCCTGCACAGTGCAGACATAGTCTGTGCTGTATCCAGACTTTATTTGGATCATTGAAAGGGAAGAGCAAAAATTTGATCACCTGCTTTGGTAGACCAGCTTGAGTTAATATTTGCCAGCAAATTTGCAAGGCAACTGCAAGAGACAGAACATTCCAGTGATTTGGAAATAGGTGACATTTAGGAGAATGAGAATGTTGTACCCCATCTTCTAATAAGTGCTCGTTCCTGGAAAACTGAGGCTTCAGATAGAGATTTTTGGGGAGAAACCAACTGTGAGGAAATGGATTCCTTCCTTATTACAGAAACTGTTGCTTTTGGATATCTACTGTTGGTTGATGGTTGTCTTTGTCTTTTGTAAATTTTTATAGCTTACAGTTTAGCTGGCCTGAAAGTCTTGATCTCTTCTGTGAGTCTTAACTTCCACTGAACTTCAGATATAGCTTGACATGCTTAGCTGAATTCCAAGTCCAGCCTCCACCTGGCCTGGAAATAAGAATCTGGGTTCTTCTGAAAAATCAAGCAGACTCTTGAGTAATATTTAGGATTCTCCTTAGAAACACTCCTTTGTCTGAATTTCTGAATATGTGTATGTGCTTACCTCCAGTATATTTTTCAGGACAGCAGAAAAATACATGAGGACACGTCAGTAGGATGACTCTTACAGTGGGGAGTAACTCCAGAGGGGAAAAGCCAGTTCAGAGCTTCTTCAGGCACAGGCATAGTGGTGTCCTCAGCTGGATTTAAGAGAGTACTTCCATTTCCTCATTGACCTCCCCATGAAAGGGGAAGAGTCCATCCCTGCCTCAGGAATTAGGAGTTACTTGAGCAACACCTCAAGGCAGCTGGTGACAGATCTCATTCAGGACTCTGTTGGCTGCAGAAGGATTTGGGACACTGAAGGAATCTGAGACATTTCACAACTCCAAACCCCAACAAGGACTGCTGGCCTGCAGGGCAGGAACCCCTTTAGTGAACAGGGAAATGATGCCTTCTGGCCAAACAAGTTGTCAGTTTTATACTCATCTCAGCCTGACCTCAGCAAATATTGCATTTCTGATAGTCTCCAGGTGAGTGGCTGGAAATTGAGTGCTCATATATTCCATTTTTGCTGAGATAGCTTTAATCAACATTCCAGATGGAGAAAACAGCTCTTCTGGGCCTTTTAAAGCTGGTCAGTAATCAGCTGGAGCAAGCTTGATTATGTCCATGTAGCTCACCAGTGAATACTGATTGCGAGAGACACATAAAGCTGGGATTTAAAGGCCAGCAGAAATCTGGAATCTTGCACATGGTAGATTGAACAGTACTTATGAAAAATATCATGTTTAGTACGTGATCAGTGAACCATGATCTCAGTATGAAGGCTGAGAACATAATAATATGTGGTTCTGTTTTATTTTCCCTGTCCTGCATTACAATGAAAAACAAAATTTCCCCAGACACTTCCTCACACACTGAGAAAAAGTAAAATATTATGATCAGTTTTTGCCCTGTTCAGCTGGAACTTTATTGCTGTGCTCGCCTAACAGAAGCCATTGGAAGAAGCTTGGCCTCCTCTTTCATGTCAGTGGTGGCTTCTTCAGAGCAGCAGGATTCCACCCAGGAGCAGAATATTCTGTACTGAATGTCAGGAGCAGTTGTTACCATTTGTTGGATGTGAACTTAATGGGTGAACAGCAGTGAGTTTATTTGCCAGAAATATCAAATGCTAACGAACAGCTTGCTGTAGTCCTGGCCTTGGCTTCCATCATTAACCTGATTAGACCAGAATTATCTGCAATGTTCTTGGATGTTCTCTCACTGTTATTAGAAGGTCATTAAACAATGGGCATATATTTTGCAAGCTCCACTGGGATTTCTTTTCATTTCAAACAGGTAAAGAAGGATTTTATGCTTCATTTTGAAATGCAAATTTTTTATATGATTTGGCAGATTCTCAACTTCAAGCAGAGAGAGCCTGAATTGATTGGATTGCATTGCTAACATTTCTGTTGCTTTCAGTTTAATTGTAAAAGCTGTAGAAGGGTTGGTTGGATTGTTGGTTTTTTTTGTTAAAGTATAACCTTCACCCTTTAAAGATCACTTGAACATCATTTGTTTTGTTTACCAGATATTTTCGTTGTTTTTAAGGAGAAAGTGATTTTGATCATAACGGAAAATAATATGAATTTCATCAAATACATGCTGTTCTGGTGTTATTTGCATAAACAACTATATTATAATAGTTGTTTAATTGACCATCATCAAGAAGCTCAAAATGCACAATAGAAATATGAGTAGATGAACAGGAAGAAAACAGAGAGTGTTTGAACACAGTTTATAGCAATTTGCAGTGATCAAGTTTTCATAAAGGAAAGAGTTTTTAAGTTCTAGGCAGGCACTTTCTCCCTCCTGCCTGTAACAGATTCTGTCTAGATGCTTTATATCTTTGCCTCAAAGCAAATATTGAATAATTGTTTCTCACAAATGAAAATGGGCTATTGTTCAAATCTTAAATTTGGCACCTTCATGGCTATAGCTGGTCTTGTTGTATTATCAAATCTCAGCGTTTTTGTTATTTTTTGGCATTACCTTTCTTAATATTTCCAGGAATGAGAGAAGAATCTTATCTCATCTTGGATTTTCTAATAAAGAGTTCTGTTAACTAAGTCTTCTACAGCAGACTCCCTGTGGTCCTGGATGAGTGCAGTTGTAGGGCAATGCGGTGCTCAGTTTATCCTGTAAAAATCCAAATATTGGCAAAAAATGTAAACTGGGGTGGGGGGGCAGATACAGGCCCAGATTTCTAGGATGCAAATCACTTTCTGTGGCTCCTGGTAATTCTGTTGTTGTGCTTAGAGAAGCAGGACTTCCCATCACTGGTAAAGCTGCCACATTCATGGATGAGGGAGCTCTTCCCAGAGCAAAGCTTAGGAAGAACAGACAGATAGAATTCATCATTCAGGGAAAGTGATTTTTGTGCTGTGAGATTAATGAGGATATGCATAGGAGACTCAGACTTAAATAAGCTTACTTTTTCCTTAAAAAAAAAATAAAAATTCAGCATTTGTCTGGCTCTGGCTGTGATGAGGGGTGTTGTGAGGTTATTTCCACTCTTCATTATACAAGCAGCAGGACCCTGTTAGTGCTGAGAAGTATGGACAGATGCATACTCTTAAATTTTTCCCCAGGAAACCCCCTTTTACTACATAAATATTCTTATTCATTATTTTGCTACCTTCACTTTTGGAAATTGAGCTATGAAGCCTAACCCACAATCCCAAGCTGCCTCTGAGTCAAGATCCCAGTAGTATCAAAACCTTCACTTCCCACTTGACAGCATCTGATGTTTTTATATGGCTGTTAGTACAAAATACTGCAGTGTGCTGCATATTAAAAATGGAGAGTAAATAAAATAGATGTTGATATGAATTTGAGTAATGTGACACGTTTTGAAGAGACTATTATTAAAAAGCATAAGAAATTCTAAATGACCTGTAGTATTTTCATATTTAATTCAGTAAAAGAATTAATTATTCAGCAGCTGAGGATGCTGTTTATTTTCCACTCTACTGCACTGACATATCACAAAATCCAGTGCTCTACTCCAAACCAACAGGGCCGCTTAGCCATCTAAATACATATATAATGCAGTCAACTTAGTGAGTTAGGTCTGGGCAATTAATGGATCAAACACGTTTTGAGACAAATTTGATGACCTCGCTCTCACTGGATATTTGCTTTACAGCACCAGCACTGATACTGAATCCACTGGGGCTGTAAATGAACAGAGAACTTCTTAGGCTGTCACTGGGTCATGAGTGTGGCTGATGTGAAGTGATGTTAGGAGCGTGGCTGCCTGCTCCAGCCCAGGACTGCCTCCAGCCTGGAGTCAGCTTGGGGACCGGGAGTCTCTGCCCCGGCTAAGGGACGCTGCTGCCACTTTGCCGTGTGCCCGTTCAAGCAGCAGCGAAGCTCAAAGCTGAGCACCCCAGAGTGCCCCAGAGACGGGCGCAGCCCGCTGGGGATGCTGGCAGGGTGTGCACGGTGTGCCAGGGATGAGGCGCGGCTTTCCAAAACTCGGGTGTGCAGGACTCGCACAGAACACAACCACAGGCAGCCAGGGCTCCTTCCCTATTCAGCTGAGACAGAAGGGCGCTGGGGAAAGCGCACACACGCTCACAAACTCTCGTGGAGCCCTCGGGTACCAGAACTCCCTGCCTTTTTCAGCTGCAGACGGGACACGCGGTGACACTGGGTTCGTGCGCTGGTTGTGTTGAGGCACAGAATCTGTCACGTCACACAGCAGTCCCGTATCTAGAGACTGCAGGAAGAAAGAGCTCATACCGGGGAGTGTTGGAACGCAGGGCCCGGGCAGGGCAGCAGGGAGCCCCTTTCTCTGGGGGTGCCAGACGGAGGTAGCTGGCAAGTCCTGGAGACGGAGAGGTGCTGCAGTGTTCCATAGCTAATGAATAACCATCATATGCAACTGAGTGAAAGTGTGAGGTGGAGGCCAAAAAGCATAACCTAAATAATTCATGGGACTTAACATATTTGTTGTGAAAAAATAAAAGTATTGACAAATTGGATTTTGAATTTTTGAGATTTGTTGTTTCCCACTGCTCTACGCCCAGCCCCCACAACCAACTAGAGATTTGATTTTTAAAGATAAAGAGTTTCTATGAATATTTAAATAAATTCTTCTGAATAAATGATGTATTAAATCAGATTTTAAAAATCCAACCCTCCCTATCCTCTTTAGGTTCTTGAGTATAGTAATCAACCTGAATGTAATACTTTGAAGTTTTATTAAGATACCTGAAAATAAATGTATGGTTGTCTATGAATAAAATAAAACACATCTGTCACTTGTATAAAATATAATCCAGTGCACAATGGTACCAAGTAAACAAAATATTCCAAGCTTGTTGTGTTGTGAATGACAAAAGACTCAGAACTCTGTCTGCTGCTTCTTGCACGTCTATGGTACAGATCCTGTGTGTCTTTGCTGACAGCACAGCTCAAAATTCTTCAGTACGAGGAATATTTGGAAGACTGCAAAGCTCAGATTTCAAGTTTCCTGAAATTTGGGGTGCAAAGATTACATCTTTAGAATGAGGAGAGCAGGACTTTGTCTGCTCTGCCAACACTGCTGACATCCTCTCCATCTGCTCTGTTTCTTAGTTTCTCTATGTGTATAATGCAGTTATACTGTTTAGGAGGAGTAGAAAGCACAGCTGTCTTACATTTTTGACATTTTTTTAGATCTTTAATTTAAATTTTAATAGCTGAAGTGTTTATTGACAACTTGGGTGACAGGGTCCCCATGTTCTTGAAGAGTCTGAACCAACACTTAATAAGAGTTTTATTAACTCACTGAAGTGGAGATATGGTCCTCATACAGACAAGATCTGGATGTTACCTGGACAAATCTGGACTCCTCCAGCAAAATCCCAGCTTTTAAAGAAGGACATGTAAGGAGACGCAGCAGAGGGCTTTGCCACTCACTGGTCTTTGGGGATCCTAGGGACTTGATCCCAAGCAAGCAGAAGCTACTTATTAGTGTCAAATATTTACTCAAACTTTCTAAAGAAGAATGAAACAAATTTAACAATTATTGGGACCTAACCCTAAAACTGTAGTTTCCTAAATGCTGATCCCTAATTTTCAATCTTAGAAATTCCCGTTTAGTTGCTTAGAATTTTTGTGGCCTTTTAAAGTAAGTTCATTTTCATGTTGATTCATGAATATGGATTTGGGATGAAAGCCTCAGTGTTTAAAATTTTAAAACACTGGCCTTCAGCTATAATTTACAGGATATTTTTGTCGTGTGTTAGGAATTTTTTCCGGCCTAAGAGGTGGGTTTACTAACTTAAACCTTGTAAGCATACGGTCTTTGAGTATCTTATAATTATTGATTGATTTATTTCTGCAAGTAATAGAGTGAGCAGTGCTGTGATGGCATTCAGGAAAAATCATGGTCTTGTTTTTTAAATGCATCTCGCCTATACCACCATTCTGTGTAGAGTTTTTTACATTTGTTGTTGTAATGAAATGGGTAACTGAAATTAACAGCAATGAAAGGGTCTTTGAATGCTCTTGAAGTTGTTTGTCTTGCAAGCTTTCCTCATATAATCAGTGGGTTGGCTCAATGGACTAAGGATCTCTGCTTCTGTAGTTAGATTAATTAAATGCAAAATACATTTGCTTTGACTCTGAACCTCTTGCCATTTGCATGGTAAGGAACACTGAGGAAAATAGTCCCGAAAACTTCTGAAATTTCCTTTCATTTCTCATTTCTTTTTTTTTTCCATCATCTCCAATGTTTAATTAAGGTTTTTCTGGCAGTATATGAAATTAGCATCTAGTGGTAATTACTTTGAGTGATCATAATAATTTTGAGATCTATAGAAGTTTGTTTCTGTGTCTGTTTAATTTGCTGCTCTGGAAATTATCTTAAAATGTATTGCTTTATAAAAGAGCTTTACTGAATGAACTGAATTCTACTCTCTTTTATTCTCTTTTTGATTACAATATATCTTCTTACTGTGTCCATGTCAGCTATATCAAAATCATATTTAAGTAACCAAGAAAATTCAACTGTATTTTAAGTGTGAGCATGGGGATGAAACAACTCCTAGGAGATGGATGCTTATTGTCAGTTTGCAGAGAGGTTTCCATGATGTACAGTTTGCATTTGCTCAGATGATAATACCTGGCTACAGGTGACCTTTCAGCATGTTCCCCCTTCCTATTAAACCTCTGTTGTTGCTTAAAATAAAGTGACTATTCGATAAAACTCAGCAAAAAGCCTCAGGGCTACTCACTTCTAAAAAAACAAACTGAACCTATCAGATAAAGCTGTCAGGGCTTGGGCTTTATCTAACGCTGCACACTCTTTTATAAATTGATTCACTTTTCTGCCAACCCCACATGTCCGTGAAATAGCTTGACTGCAGCTACAAGTACAATTATTATTCTGCCCGGGGTGATTTGTGTGGTCTTAGAGCCCAGCACACATCCATTTATACTCAGGGAGATGGGAGATAAGGCAGACACCAGCCTGCACTCCAGGCAGGCAGAGCCTGCTGGCTCTGCCACGGCTCAGGGCAGCCCAGCCCTGCTGAGTGGGCACAGTCTGGGGCAGCTGGACTGGTCAAAGTCATAGCCACAGCCAGGCTTGGGGACAGTCCCACTGGAAAAGCCATGGCCTTGATACCTGGCTGCATGCAGCTCCTGTCCCTCAGGGATCTGTCTGGTACTGACTGAGGGAGGACCATTCGTGCTCATGGGTATCTGCAGGCTCTTACAAAACTCAATGGCATGTACCTATTTTCCTGTATCACAGATATAGGTATTTGTGTGGATGTGTGTTAAGACAACTTTTTAATTGGATTGTTTGCAATTTTATATAAACCAAAATAAGTTTGTTTTTTTTTTCAGGAAATCTCTTTTCTTCTCTTTTCTTCTCTTTTCTTCTCTTTTCTTCTCTTTTCTTCTCTTTTCTTCTCTTTTCTTTTCTTCTCTTCTCTTCTCTTTTCTTCTCTTTTCTTCTCTTTTCTTCTCTTTTCTTCTCTTTTCTTCTCTTTTCTTCTCTTCTCTTCTCTTCTCTTCTCTTCTCTTCTCTTCTCTTCTCTTCTCTTCTCTTCTCTTCTCTTCTCTTCTCTTCTCATTAGTGCTTAAACTCATTACTTTCTTAGAGTGGGGAAAAAAGTTAATTTTTAGATGGACATCACCTTGCTAATAACAGATGAGGGAGCATCTTACTTAGAGCACAGGACCGATTGTATCTGTGCTGTGGATCTTGTATTTTCATTTCTTCCCATGTAGCCTGAGTAGACTCACTGAGGTACAGTGGAATGTGCATATGTCTTTGACTGCTTATCTTAGCAAAATCCAGCAAAGATTAAACATGGAATAATCTCAGAATGTAATGACTAGATATAAAAATTTAGTTACTTTAAAACTATAAAAGCAGATATTAAATGCAGGTATAGGGGTAGTATCTAAAACTATTTAATTTTATTTTAAAAAGTAAAGCTACCTCCACATTAAAACATGTCAATATTTCAAATTGATAATGTTCATTCAACCAATTGTAAGGAAAAAAGCAGATAACCAACAAAACAAATAACGATTTAAAGTACAAATATGCCACCTTATATAATCATTACAGGGTCCTATTTTCTCAAGAGTAGAATTAGTTTGCCAGCTGACAATCGGAAATACATTTTGCTAAAAATCTAGTTTGAAACTTGGGTGATGGGAATAGTTCTTTAAAGTACACTATCTCTTCTTAAGGGAGAAAAAATTACCCTTGTGGGTAATTTTATGCCATTGCAGAGCTTGCTAATAAAGCTGCTTGTATTGCATTATGTCAGAATATTGATCTGATAAAAATTTTCTATTTAAATGACTATTTCTTCAAAGAGAAAACTTAAGAACATTGCTTAAATATTTCATGTTTTTTTTCAGTATTTCATAGGGGTTTTTTCTAGTTTATTTTCAATTACAGTTTTTAAAAATGGCTTTTTATTTTTTTTATCATAAACTCAGGTTCTCTACTCCCTGCCCCAGTTGCCTAGTAGGAAAAAAAGGTAATTGCTTTTATAAAAAAATTCTGTCTGACTGGAGTTTTAACTTAAATTACCATAAAAAGCAAACTAGGGAGTTCTCAGAGTTGGAAAGAAAGAATCTGTCTCTGGTCTGCTTGGATAGACTGACATGTGTTCACAGCCAGTGGAAATACAGCTGGATGAGGCACTGAGACCTCACCTCTTCAAAGGAGAGCTCTGAAAGTTGTTATTGTTTCATTCTGCTGGAAAAAGATCCAACAGATAGTGCTATTACTAACATTCCTAAAATGGGGACCTAAAGGTTTAATTAATTTGATTAAAGAAAAGTAAACAAATATGGAAAAGTTCAGAGAGCAGCAGTTCTCACTGATGTCATGGAAAATGTGTTGACTGGGCATTTTTTAAAAGTAAGTCACATGTTGGAAAGCAGCTCATGTAATGCTGGGAGCAAAGAAAATAAACACGCAGGCATCGGAAAATAAAGACAATTGTTTAATAGGATGTGGCAACTGGAGAAAATGTCTCTCTCCTCAGCCAAACCCAGTGTTCACAGCCACGTTTCCAACCACCAGCATCAGTGGTCAAATGAAAAAATGCATCGGTATCATTTACAGTTCTTTTTCTTTGCTGCTCCTGTACTGAACAAAAGGACAACTTTCAGTCTCTAGGATGTAACAGTATTGCTGAGCTGCACCATCTGTGAGTACATAGATGGAGATTACTCATAGCTCTTAGAGATCTGAACCCAACAATGAAGGATTATTGAAGGATGTGCCTAAAGTAATAAAGAAATAAAAGTGTAAAAGCACAGAGACGTAACTACATACTTTTGCTAGGATTGTGCTTATATACTGTGTTGCATTTTGGCCCAAAGTCTTTTTTTTCCACCCCCATATTAATTCTACTACCTTGTGACTGAGAGCAAGCTTGCAAATTAAGATGTTTCACAGGCTTTTGATCATCACAAAAATATGTGAAGCTTCTTTGAAGCTCCTGTATTAGCCTACCATGCTGCTCTGGGAAAGGATATGACTAAGTCAGAGATGGTTTAATGCTGGATTTGGCCTTCAGGCTCCCAGCTAATGGTTTTGAGTGTAACTAAATGTATACAATAAATCAAACAGACTTCGGCTGGGTTTGGTTTTGGTTTGTTTTGTTTTTCACAATTGGCACAGCACAATGCTATTTAAAGTGTGAAAACAATTCTGCTTAAAGAAACTGCAAAGTGGCGGAACAGTTTTCCCCAGAGAGAGAATGTGCAATATCAAGCATACAAACTGTAGGGTCCACTGAATAAGAAAGGGTACAAGGAAAACTCATTTTGAAGAAACAGAGATCAATATTTCCTGCAGCAAATGTTGGCAAAAAAAGTAGCATCAAGAAGAAAGATGCTGTAACGTTAAAAGAAACAACATTTACTATATTACTTATGACATAGAAAAGGACTGAGGTATTTTTTAAAAATGATTGGTGGAATAAACTCAGGGCTTTGAAAGATATGGCTGTACCAGCATCTTAATATAACATACAGATGCATGTTAGTCTCACAATTTATCTTAGTTCAGTTGTTCCAGAGTACAAAACAGATATACTGGTAATTAAATTAAACTTCTTGTTTCTTTCTTTCTTTCAGTATTGGTTAGCTAGAAAACATTTTTTATGACTTAGCAATAACAAGCATTGATTTGTGTGCCTTGTAATCTATTTGTTCTTGCACGCATCTCACCCACGCCCACCCACGCTCTCGGCTTCAAGTAATCACAATGCCACAGTGCTGGGGGGGGAACACAATTAATTTTTAGCATGTAATCACTGTGAGAAGGTCATAATCCCTCACTTTTAGCCAGCTGTTGTCACAATTTCACACTGACAATTCTGGCACAATGAATGAAATGTATAAAAATTGCCCTCAACGAGAAATAGTCCCCATTAAGTCACTTGGTTACAGGATAGAGAGAGACTGATTTATGCCCTGTGCCGTGTATAAAGTTGTAGTCAATTCACTTTGGACAAAAATGTTAAATGAACTAATTAAAGAATAAGCCCTAACCAGATGGGTTTGTTGCTGCATCAGTAAATACAGGCCAGTAATAAATGATCTGCAGATTCAGTTTTTAAACTATCCATGGATAATTCTAATTAAATTGCCCTGCTAAAAGTACACCAAAATACCATAATAAATGCAAAGTATCTGATCCAGAAGAATTGCTGGAGTGTGTTGCATCATATTAGTTCCATTATGTAAATGGGAGCCCCTGAGGGTTGTTCTGAGGGCTAAACCCTTCCCTGCCAGAGGCAGAAATATGTCAGAGTACCTGCTTTTCCTAGGTAAAAACTTAACAAAATTATGGTGTGTATTCTTCTAAAAGTGTCAAACTAGGTTTTAGCAAAAAGAGATTGAATTTTGGTTCTATATAAAGAGATGAGGGGGGGAAAATATAATTTATAGAGATTTGTGAATGACTTTTTCAAAGTGAAGTTAATTTTGTGCCAATTATCTGCACAGATAACTGAAAACTCTGACACATGAACGTGCACATCAGATGGCAATTCTGGCACAGGAGATTGAATTTGGGGTGGAAAAGTGAGGGTTTGGGTGCACAGAGCTTTTCAGCTGCAGCCACACTCAGTGGAGATCCTCACGCCACAGACCACATGAAGAAGCTCTGAGACCTCTCTAGAACTAAACATTTCTGACATGTTTATCCTAGGACTATTAAAATCTATTTAAATACATAATCCTTTGGAGGAAGAATGGAGGAAATAAGCACCTCTCACTTTTGATCTGCTCTAAATCACAATTTCCTACCAGCAATTCTGACCCAAGAAATCAACCATACGAAAATCATCCTACTTCATATATTAGAAGCAGGTGTTTGTTTCATTAAGTCCATTTCACCAGCTTTGTCCCTGGGCCACGTTTCAAGACTTGGCAAAAAGAGGATTGTTTTCTCATTCTCTCTCCCTCATCTCTCTCAGCCCTCTCTGTTTCTCTTTGCTCTTTTCTCTCCCCACTTGTGTTCCCTTGCTTGTGCACTCACACCCGCTGTCACACACTTGCTTTTTCCCTCTCATTCTCTTGCTCTCTCTTTCCCTCCTACTTATTTTCACCTCCCTTCTCTCTCCCTTTTCCTTCTCCCTTATCCTATCTTACCTTGTCTGAATTTCTCACTGGGAAATTTTTGTTGTATCATATGAAAATGAGATGCAACTTATAAATCTGTGGCTGGTTCTAGAAGTATCAGAGCCCATAAAAATAACTGTATAGGATTATGTATCAATGCTCAATCTCTGAAGTTAAGAAAATGTCCCTGTAGTTGCAAAAACTTCGTTCTTTATATTTAATACACTAAATAGTCCTTAATACTGGAAGAAAAGTAGACTTCAGAACTCATCCAAGCCGGTAACAACTGAGGACTTGGAAGATCAGAGGTTGTATTTAAAAGATAATGTTCGGTACCTTAATGCAACCTTACAATATTAGATTCTTACCAAACCATTTATATTTTTTCAGACACGAGCTTCTGCTTGCTGCCTTTGTGCCACTGAGAGGAAGTAGAGAGAAGTATTTACCAGGGGTGTTTGCAGCAGTTAATCAACAGATGCTCCAACCTTGGCAGCCTCTAAAAAAGAGCCCACTGCTATAGGTGTCTTTCAGTCCTGCTGCCCTACAATGTCTATCTCTTTGATGTGGCAATTTAATTAGCAGAGCACTAATTGCTAGAACTGTGGGACCTTCATGGCCACATCTCCCAAACAAGCTCATTTTCTAAAATAAAAATAATAATGATAAAAAATCCCAATCTCTTTGGATTGTCATTACAGAGAAAGCTCTTCCTAATTTCCCCAGACTTTTTTGTTACTTTTTTTCCCTCTGTTTCTCTCATATCTCCTCGGACTTAAAGAAATCCTCACTGTTCCTAATCTCTTTTCTGATTTTACCTATCTTAGTTTCTCTTGTGTATCTAGGAAGCCAGTTAAAGGATCTTGTTCCTGTTTGTACATCCTGAATGTGGCCATATTAATATCCAGAGCAGGAAAAAAAGATTTTTTAAAAAGCTGTTCTGTTTGGTTGGTTTTGTTAAGCAGGATTTCCTCCTACACCATGCTTCTGATTAGGCTCTAGATTTGGGAAGCACGTAGAGCACTTTCTTATTTAAGTTTATTTAGGGAAGCAGCTCAGCACACTTGAGCCTTATTCTTTTCAGTACAAAACCATCCTTATGAGTTTAGACAAAGCCTCTCTCCACAAAGCCACTGGTATTTTAGAAAATTTAACTGATGTTAATAGAACAGAAATATTTTTATGATCCTGTGCTTAGCAGTGTTGAACTAACTCCTGGACAAAGCTTAGAGACTTCTTATAACTCGGGCTCTCCAGAGTTCTCATAGATGCCAGTGATTGTAGTGAATCACTGGGGCAGGGAATACTTATGAATATTTTGGGGGGAACAAAAGAACGTTGTCAGATTTAATGTCTGTCATGTCACTTACTTGCAAGAGATACACATCCCAACTTGTGATTTTGAGAGGATCTTCATAGGTTAAGTGGAAAATGGGGATATTTGTTAATATCCACATCAATCAATTTCCATGCTTATAAGTAAGGAAGAGATAAACCCTTGAGGTGATCAGAAAATCTTGAGGATGTTCTTTTCTCTCTCTTTTTCATTTTAGAGAGTCCCTTTATGTAAAATATAAGCCCCATGGAGTGTGAAAAGTGAAATGGTGGTTGCTCAGGAGGGCAAGAGCTGACTGGGCACAGAACAGGAATTAGTTTGGTGCAGCGATGGTTTCTAAATTTAGAATCTGATTTTGCAAGCGCCTCAGTGTGTGCATAACTCTGCTCACAACCAGAGAGGAAGGAAGCCTAAACACATGTTTCTGCAAGATCTTTTGTGCAATTTCTGAATGGATTTTTTCCACAAGTCCTGAGATAAATTGATGGTAGTAATTAAACAGCTCAACTTTGTTTGGTTTGGAGTGGTTTTTTGGGTTTCTTTCCTTTTCTAGTTTGGGGTCACAGAAAATCTTTCTGTAAAAATTTTTTTTTTTCCATATGTTCAACATCATTTCATGAGAACACTTATCTGGTTTAGGGGATTTTAAAAACAGATTTAAATCTGACTTATTCTTTCTTCTCTTTCCTCTTATTTGTAGCCTTGATTTTTTTTTTTTTTAAATTCGCAAGTGCTGTCAGCTCTCAAGGCATGCTGTGACTGAATATTATCTTCCCAAGACCTATATGGCTTTCACTGGGCTTTTTCTTAGTGAGTAATTTCTCTAAGGGTTTTTCTCTTACTGTGCTGAATACAGTTTCACTATGATGAGGCTCTATTTTCTGTGGCATGTTGTAACCATACTTTTATGTGTATTTTGTAGCAATATCTTTAAAAACAAAGAAAAATACTTTTCTAGAAGTGGGAGGGAAATAGATTATCTGAAAAAAAAGGCATCCATTTTCAACATTTTGATTTTTTTTTTTTTAATATACATAAGGCTTGTGCCAAAACTACTCATGAAAATCAGGAAAATGGAATTTCTTTTTAGAAAGCCTTAAAAATGAGCATCAAGAGCAGCCACCTCAGCTGTTCCCAAGTGATGAGTGAATCAGGCTGGTGGCTGGAGCAATTCACTCAAACATGGCCCAGTTTTATGTCATGGTGATTTTAGGTTTGGGCTTATTCCACCATGGCTGAAAACCAGAAAGCAAGAGATCTGACCAAAGTTTTCATTTTAATGTAAATTAACCCTAATAGTAACCCTTTGTGTTAGAAAGATTTTCTCTTAACCAAAACCCTAAAATTTTCAAGGTGTTGAAATCTACCGATGTATCTTTTTTTGGAGAGTGTTGGAGAAAAATATGGCCTTCAAAATCTTAGGGTTTTTTGGATCTTATTAACCCAACTGAATTCAAGTGTATCTCACAAATATAATCTTAGTTTATGATATTACTGTGGGAAAAGAAACTAAAAGTATATTATTATTTCTTTCTAATGTAAGTTTTAATCTCTGACTCATAAAATCACAGGTCTTGGTGACTGAATGGCAGTGCTGTGTAGTCAATCACACGTGTGGGTGTCTGTGCATATATTCACCTTCAGACTCAACGTAATGCCTTTAGTTTGGGTTTTTTTATGGGATAAAATTAGCTTGAATAAGTAATTCTCAAAGCAAAATACATAAGTCTAGTAAGTCTTTATTTATTTATTAAGTACGGTTTTAGTTGAGTGGGCATCACAAAGCCCTATTGGATTTATTCTGATTTTTAGCTGAAAATTATTTGTATTTGCTGTATTTACAGAAAAGTGCTTCTGTCATTTTCCTGACAAGTTTTTTTAAGACTTAGAGGAAAATAGGATGCAGCTTAGGAAGCTTCACTGACCAGCTTGCTGTTACCACTATTTAATCAGAAATTGGGAATATTTACATCAGTACAGTCTGTTTGCTGCATTTTAAATAGGTTCTTTCATTTGTTCTGTGAGTTTCTCTGATTAGTTATGAATCATTGTTTTGTTTTTATTTGAATAAGGCTCACTGCTAAACAAAAGTCTTTAATTCTGAGCTGGGAAGCTGCCTGAAAAGCACAAGGGACGAAGTTTTCTGTTCCAAATATCAATTCAGAATGTCTCTTCAAGTTAATGTGATTTTTTTTTTTTTCTCAAATCTGGTTAAATCAGTGGGAAAGTGTCTCATTTATGTTGAGAAATATTATTCTAAATTTGTCTACCCAAGAGAGGAGTGAGTCCCATGCAGTTCCCCCTCTGGGAGCAGCAGGAATAATCTGCTGGGCTGAAAGAGGTGCCCGGAGCAGCAAAGTGAGTCTGTGTTATCACAGACACACTCGCTTGGATGGACGCTGTGGCTGTTTCTGTGCACTGGATGGGGTTTGATTGTGTGGCTCACTTCACTGCAGCATCTCACTGGCTCCGCAGCAAAGTCTTGTCAGAAATGGAATAGGTTTAAGGGGAAAAAAAGAAGGGTTTGTTTTTTTTTTTTTTTCTCTTTGTTTAGTTTATACTTAAATCCCTCTCTATATATAAATAATGATAGTAGTGTAAAATTTTTTAAAAAAATACCATTAGTGTTCATAATCATGTTTGTTTTAAAATTAGGATGACAGCTATTGTCCCTTAGGATTTTTAGTGGTAGACTCCTGCTATAGCTGCTCTATGTATTTCCCATGAGAGATATAAGAAGACATTTGGACACTGGAAGTTATGAAACCCTGAGTACTTACATTCTGGTATCAAGAGAAATGGGCATCTTTTGCCATTTTGGGAGAATTTTAATTCAGGTAGTGTGGAAAGATAAAAATAAGAAAATTGATGGTACTGGAAGACAAATTTTGTGGTGAAAGACTGACAAAATGCACAACGTTAGGGGACAGAGGTCCCATACTTATTTTTATAACACCCTTAAGTCAGATCCTGTTGCAAAAGGCAGTGTATACATGTGTAATGAGAAACCTGGTCTGCCCTGTCTTATGGTTTCCTGGGTGTGGTGGACAAATGATTCACTCAGGATCACGCAGGAGGTGTCACAGCCACGACAGCTAAGTTCAGGACTGTTCAGAGAGTACCCATGAGTGGCAGCAGCAATTTGTGGCTTGCTGTTGTATGGTTTTGTAGGAAAAATCAAACAAGTTACACAGTAGTTGGCTAAAAAATGTGAGCAGGGATCCAAGGTAATGGGTAGAACGTGTGTATATGAGATCTGCTTTTGCATGTGTGGCTGTAGATGGGCACAGCGTGTCTGATGCCCTTCAGATCGGCCCTCGAGGCTTTGCCACTGCAGCACAAGCAGGGGGAGAGAAGGGGAGTGACCAGCATGAGCTCATCCCTACGTACCCAATTAGGTTTGGAAAATTTGTCTGGATTGCTGGGTTGGGCTAATTTAGCACAGATTTAGAGTAGCTGGAGAAGTTCACAGTTCTGGGAAGGAATCAAAAACTTTAGACCAGTGATGAAAACTTAGATAGGAAAGGCCATGTAAAAGGCACATATATTTCCACATATTTGAAAATGTTGAATAATGCTATCTTTATGCAGAAGGATTTCTTATTTTGCTTCTTAGAATCAAACAAAATGTTCAGTGCCCTTTAGGCATATATGTATTTTTAATAAGTCCCTACCCTGCTATCCACTTTGAAGCAAAAACTAAACTATAACATAGGACAGCAGTAGGAAAAATTAAACATTTTAATGAAACCCTTGACTTAAACTGAGCCAATTCTGTATATCATAAGTAGGAACTTGGTTTATGCAGTAAGCAAATTAATATGGCAATGAGATTTCCAACTGGAGCGCACATTAATTTATTGAAATATTTCATAGTTTGTGTTTTTAATATGTTATGAAATGTGAAAGGAGTCTGTTACCCAGAACACAAGGCTCCCTCACACTCACACATTTCTTAACCCAGTTGTGCTAATAAACCTTTATAGGCTATGTTTTCCCAGCCCAGATCTTAGCACAACCTCAGAAGCTCAACCTGCTGAAATTTATGGGAAAACAACAGCTTGAAGGAGAAAAATGTGGTAGTAGAGGGGAAAGGAAATGTTCCTGTTCTCCCCACTGAGAAGACAAATGATGAGAGACTTTTTTCTTATTCTTTTTCTTTTTTTTTCCCTCAAACCTCACAGTGTTTCCCTCACTTTCTGTAAGAAAAATTAGCCTTAAGAAAAAGAAATTCAATGATCATGAAGCATGAAGAGAAAGAGGAATTGATCTTGGATACAAGATGGGATTGAGTTATAATATAACAAGTTACAGGTCTTTTCCTACTGAAAAGCAGAACCAATTGATTTATTATCGTGACTCTCAGCTTGCATTTTTTTCGTAAGGAACTGTAGATGCAAGGTAGCACGTCTCCTTTGATTTGCCACACTATGTCTTAATTACCAATGCTAGAAGTTCACGGCAGCATTTTCTAACTTCAAAGGTTTCAGCAGCTTAAACAGCATGAATGGATCAGATTTGTAAGAACACAGTGACAATGATATGGTGTCTTCATATTTTAGAATCGTCAGTTCATTTTTTATTTATTGTACATCAAAGTGAAAATAAGCACACAGAGAAGATAATAGGTTTAGTCAGCATTCTCTTCTTTTGCTGTCAGAGGAATTGAAAACATTCTCTTGTTTCAATAACTGGGACTCAGAACTGCAGTTAGTAGGGAGGGTATTATTCTTATGGAAGAGGTAAATATTCTTAAAATTCTATTCTAGATATCTTTGAACTTTCCCTTCTTTTTGAGATTGACATCATTATGACTCAAAGAGACTCTGCAAATACGCTGGGAAAAGGCTGGTGTAGGGGGAAGAAAATGTGTCCCATGAGATCAAGGGCATGGCATGGGTGATTTTGCTTCTGTAGAGTCCAGTTCAGCAGATCATTTAGGGAGTTCTTTTAGTTTAAGAATGGAAGTAGCCATTCCTAAAAACATGCTGTGGCCAGAAACACGAGCAAGTCTCTCTCAGTGGAATTGCTGACTGGATGTTAAATTGTTTAGTCAGTGCAGTGGTGAAATGCAGCACAATGATGGTACAGCAATGGCATGGTCTGTGCCAAACTGGAGCATCTCAGTTGTGGGGATTACTGGAGCACTGAAGAATCTTTAATCAGGCTGGGGATGACTAGAGGATGATTACCCCAATTCAGTATGAATGTTGGTTTTAAAATAGCAATATCAGTAATGTTATGGAAATTTATTTTGTATTGCACTGGGGAATTAAGATGTAGCCCAAATTCTTATGTCAATTGCCTTAAATAATTATTTAGAAATTAAAATATACACAGCGTGATTTATATGCTTCCATTTACTCAATCTGTTAAGGATTATTCTCTGTATTGCCTTTTGAGTCATCTGAAATGAACATCACTGTTTAGAAAAGGTCTGCTGGAGACTTAAGACCTTGTTGGTTTCTCCTGCAGTGAAAGATAGCTGAAAGGTCATTACATTTCTTGCTGGTTTAAGAAAACCAGGCTATAATCAGTGCATCAGGTGAAATATCTATTTTCCTTACTCAGTGATTGGCAGAGGGGATGGGTTCAAATCTCTTTATCTCTGTACCACAATAAAGACCAAAAAATGATATTGCTCTTCCTAGTGATCTGGCTGTGAAAATAAATTAAAATAATCAATGTCAGCAGAGAAAACAGGAGGAAAATATTATGATGTAGCATATGAAAATGAGAGAGACGATATCTTGCATTGACACAATAATAAAATCATAGTATCTCTATAAAATGATGGAGGTTTTGTTGTCCAGAGTATTTTCAAATCTTTCATGCTTGAAAAACATTGAGAGCTATAAGTAATATCTAATAAATCAACGTGTTAAGCACTAATTTGTTAGTGCTATCTGCCAATACTACCACTGTCAGAACATCATTTTGTATATGGTAAATCTTTCACAGATGCACATCTTGATCAGCCAGGCTTTTTCAACGCCCTTTTTCTCAAATGAAATGATATCAAGTTGTTACAATATTTTTGATCCTTGTGGAGTTTTCTTTCTTTTTTTTTTTTTTTTTTTTAATTTAGGAATTGTTTAATTGAGCAATTCAAAACACTTACTGATGTATAATATTAAATGCACAGTGCCCTACACTTGATCAAGACATGTTTAATTGGGACTCTGTTTAATCTTAGAGGACTGATTTCAAACTGATGGCAATGACTGTTGTTTAGCTGGAATGGTAGTTCTGTAAATAGAAGACATGCATCTGTGGTTTTGTCAGATTTGCATCCAAACTTTGCATCTCTGTGCCGTAGATCACACAGCCAAAAAACCAAAAAGGCTGATTTATTTCAGGTAACGCAGGAGAACAAGAACATACCATCTCCTTTGACACTTCCTTTCCTCAGTCTTGTCTTGACCAACCCAGTTTTCCTCCCTTTTCTCTTTTCCTAATGGATCCCTGCTCCTTACACTTGATGTACAGCCTGGGTTCTCGAGCTTTACAGACCGAGCGTTGCACAAGGATCTCAATGAGATCTTATGCAAAGGAAGCAGAAGGAAGACTTTGAGCGTTCCATCTTTCCAGCTGACTAATAATGCCTCTCATTCCTCTAAATAAGCTTCTTGCAGGCTACTTCCACTGTGTTATCTGTTTTGTTTGCTTTTCCTCAGAATTCACAGTAAATTCTTTGTATGTTTTCCATGCCCTGAAGCTGGTTATGGAGGTTACAAAAGATCTGGTTATATCTGAGTTATTCTCTTCATTACAATTCCTCACCCTGCTCCTTATCCTTGTAAGGATGGATGTTCCTCTTCTGCCCTAATACTGGCCCAGCAGCTGATCCTCAGCCTGCCTGTTTGCTGAGGTGTCTTGGTTTGCCTGTTCTCTCCCTTTTTCTGACCTTTCTTTTGCTTAAGAAAGGAGAAGGCCCAAATAATCTGCCTTCTTTTGTGCAGGTGTCAGTGCTGTGGATAGGGAGCAGTAAATAATCATATGACTGGTTAATAGAATATTTATTATAATGAAGAAAAGTAAAAGTCTTGCATTCAGCTGTGTCCCAATTTCACATCCTATGGCAAGTTTTGCAGAAACCTTGATGAAGAGATTCTAGTCTCTGGTCTTTTCTCTTTAAGATACAGGTGGACACAGGCTGTTCCTCAGGTATGTTTTTTTACGTATTTTACAAATATTCTTTGTAATGGATATGAGATTTATGACACTGTAAATAGAGGGCATGGCTGTCTTTTTCATCAAAGGGAATAAAGAAAACAGTAAAATTTCTTACTCTTTTTATGCTGTTGGGTCAAGGTTTGACTTAAACAATAAGCAGTGAGAGGTGAGTTCAGCCACTGCACATAATGGTGATGGTGGTATGAATTCACTTTCCTCCAGCTTTTGATAACCTGTCTTAATAGGGCCCTGACCTCTGCTTTCACAGTGTCAAGCACCATAGAAATAACAAACCATGAAAAAGTGAAGTTTGATGGCAGGATCTATTGGGGTTAAATTCTTCCAGCAACCTTTGAAAACTTGATTCTCCAGCAGCAGAAAGAAACAGGATGTCTGTGTCAATCAGTACAGAGATTGTGTCATACAAACTTGTCATAGAAATATAGCTAACACTTTTTCTCTCTGATTTTTTCAAGGAAAATGGAGGGACCGTGTGTGTGATCATTTGCATCAGCTATTTCAGAATGTTTTTTGAAAATACTTTTATGCAAATTTTAATATTAGTGAGAAACAGGGTATTAATCTCTTACTGATAATCCTTCCCAACACTGGTTCAAATTCTTGCCTTATAAGTAGTGTGATGTTAATCAAGTGGAAACAGATAAGAATAAACAAATCCATAACTGCACTTTGCAGTGGGTGCTATTTTGTCCTACTTAGTCCCCCGTGGGTGCAAAAGCTAATAGAAATTCCTCTGTGCTGGACAGTGAGTACCCAAATCACACTTGAAAAACTCAGGATCAAGGTCCTTTCTTTTGCTAAATTCACTTTAGGTGATCTAAACTACAAATAATGAATATAAAGCTGTTTCTCAAAACTATGGGAATGATTGAGACTTTGGTAAATATATAAAATTCTTACCTCACCAGGCAAAACGTATTGAACAATAGTGGTGTTAGTAAAAATTCTTGTTCTTCCTGTAAAAAAACCTTGATTTTTGGATATTGTTACCTGCCTGGGTATTTGTATCATACAAGAATATATACAGTTGGAAGAGGTCTTGAGGCAAAAGTAGAAAAAATAGTTTTGACAGGTATACCTAAAAAAAAAGGAAGAAAAAATTTATTATGAAGTTTTAAAGTTGTCTGACTTCTTAATGACTGTACATCTTAACTTTTATAACTTCTGTTCTGAAGGATTCAGACTGCAGCCTAACCTAAGTGTATTATCCAGCCTAGAGGTCCTTCAGCTACATGCACCTACTGAGAAAATGGGTATCATTTGGTTCAACAGCCTCTGAAGTGAACAAACAAACTGTCCTGTCATTCTGTTGACAGGGAAGGAGAGTTGGGAAGAACATGGGAAGGAATATTTAGGTTGTACGAAGGACATTTAAGCACAAGACATAACCAAGAGCACCCCCTTAGCTGTTCTGAACTTACCTGTGCTGCACTTAAGGATTAGAGCTTTTCATAATGAGTCAGGATAAAATGCCATTTGGAAATTTATTTATGTGGAGTACAGAATCTGCACACACAGGACCAGACTTGACAAGAAGCTGTGGAGGATTGTTAAAGAGGGGACAAATTTGGGAGATATGGTATAGAATGTAGAGAAAGGCTTCTGGTGTACGTGCATATGGACTCTGTTCCAGATATGCAGCAAGACAAACGTGTGTGTGGAAAGCAGACTGAGGGAAGACTACATGGCAACCACTGGAGAGCAGAGCAAAAGGATAAATTGTGGAAGAGAGGGATTTATGAAGTATTGTGACTGAAACCATGTGTGTGTTCCCAGTGCTCCCCAAAACAAGTATTGCACAATAAAGTGCAATGGAGTTCAAACTAAATGTACTCCATTGTTAGAGCAATGCTGTAAACCACCTGAAATATTACAACTGTTACCTGTGGCATCATTAATATCCTGGGATTATTTCATAAATCAGGCCCTAAAACATAATAGAGTGGAGAGGGTTGGTGCTTTCTGTAAAGATGAGATTGAATTGTAAGAGAATTAATGATACCATCATTACAGCCTTTAATCTATTTTATAGAAAACTGCTTCTCCTTTTATGAACACTTTGTCCTTTAGAAAATTCTCTAATATTTCTGAGTAAGCAAGTTTTTTGAAGCTTCCTTCCAAGTGTTTAAAATAAAGATCTTTTGTTTGGTCTTTTCACAAGGAAAGAAATGAAATCTGTAACAGTTTGTTTAGTTTTCTCTGTGGAAGCAAGTAAATACGTGAGGTTTCACTAAGGCCAAGTTTATCTGTATGCATTGTGCTTCATCTGAGTAAACCACACAGTCACCAGTGTAGCTTGTATCCCTGCTACTAATGCTTGAGTAATTGTGGGTGGAAAAATAGATGTATGTGCCTGATATTTAGGAGAAACAAAGACTGAATAACTAACTGCAGCAAGAAACAGCCAAAAGAAATTCTTTATTACTCAAATAAGACATTGACACCCTTGCTGAGTGTCTTAACAGAGCAGTTTCACATGTGTTATTGGCATAGCTTGAGCTTTGCATCAGGGAAGAATTTATATTTTCTTTTTTGATCATTAGATCTCTGCTTTTTGCTTTCGTGAATGGTACGTTGGGCCCTCCTTCTATTACAGCATTTTTTGTGGTAATTCCTCCATTCTAAAGATGATGCTCAGTGTAACAAAGCTAATGAAAACCTGACCTTCAGTCTAAACTGTAACCAGTTTATAACAATCTCTTCTTTCCTGTGCTTCATTACTGCGACAAAATCTCTTTTTTTCATACCTCAGAATGATAAGGCAGGGTGGAAAAAAAATCATCTTCCATCACCAGGCACGCATGAAAGGAAGACGGGCTTAAGCATGCAGAATTGATTTATTTGCATTCTTCTATTGCCTTGGATGCTGCATCATTGAAAGAAGTTAATATCATATCTTTGATTTGGCCTCTGGAATGGCAGGCCCTGAAAATCAAGCCTGCTTATTAGAGCAGACAAATAATCTGTCCAATGGAGTCCCAGCATCTATTGATTCATTTGGAAATGCTGCTGACTAGTAGGAAAAAGCTTTTTGGAATCTGTGGCTGGCCATGCGGCAGGCTTTGAGCAAAGAACATTTGGAATTGGTTAACTCTCCTGACAAAGCAATTATCTGCTTTTCTTAGTGCTTCTGAATATCACCTTAACCCTGCCAACCACTTGTTTGTAATATTTCTCTTTTCCATTCGTTATTCTACTCTTGGTATTTTCCTTAGTGTCCTGCAGGCTCCTCACACAGTGAGAGTCATTGGAGTCAGCAGAGTGATGACATAACCACAAGTGTCCTCTTTGTTTCAAGAACAGTACAAAACTCTCTGTTAATCTTGTATCTCATATAATTTGCTACAAAACAAGGTTGCTTACTCAGATACCTCCCAGTCTAATTTCCTCACTCAGCCCCCATCTTCGGGCAATCTCATTAACACTTGTCCCAGTTTACACAGTGAGTAGTAGGAAAGTGCTGGTCTCTGTGATAATGGTATGAGTTTTTCATTAAATTCTGATTCTGCAAAAGGGGCTTCTTAGCACATTGACAATATGATATGCCAACATTGCTGCTGCTGGCTCATCTTGGTGATAGACCTTGCCTTAATCTAAACTATAGATTAAGTTTTCTACTCTTGGAGCAGGGAGTCCTTAGTTGAGTAAACATCGTTCCGTACCTTGAGCTGGTGATGAATCATATCTCTGTTTTACAGAACAGCAGTTGGAGGCAAGAGTCACTTTCAAAAAGTGTTCAAAGTGACACTGGAAAATTAAGACCCCGTCAGAACTGGAACCCAGCAGCTCAGCTGTTGTCATTTTAGTCCCTCAATGGAGCTTTAGCAGAATTAGTCCAAATGAGGGCCAGATTAGCTCCTGACACTCTGAAACCCAGCTGTGGGCTTTGAGGTCATCTTTCTATCTTCCAATACATTGCAACAACAAAAAGAAGAACACCTGAAAACTCTGACCTAAGTGAATTTCATTGTTCTTTTCTTTCTGAATTACTCCATGGATGAATTCAGTTCTTTTTACTTTTTTATAAGGAAAGCCTTTTCAGAGACACAGCAGTCAAAAATGCTTTAGAGTCTGTGAATAAAAAAGTGCCCATATCTTTTTGTGTCTGGTTTTACATTAGATAGGTGCAGAGTTTAAATGTTAAGCAGGAAGCAGCAAAATCTAGTCAGAAGGTACAATAACCAGCAGCAAATATCTCAGCTCAAGTGGAATAATGACCAGGCAGTCAAGGAAGATGCTCTCCTGCTTCTCACTCAAGAACTTGGATACCCAAATCCACGTTAAAACCACCAGCCTGTCAGTGAGTTGAGACTAAGATTCTACACTTCAAGAAAAGGAGCCCATAAATTAACTTCTAATGCTGATGACATTTCCTTCAAGAGACTTTCACTGGCCTTCATGTTCCAGCACTTTTGGACTGACACACTTTTAACTTCTATTTGCCATCCAGCCCCACAAGCCATGAGGGGTTGATTGTTTTAATACTGTAATGCTTCAGAAAGCTTTGCAAAAGAAGCTGAGTATATTTCCCATTTGAGGCAGTCAGCAAATGGGAGAAGGAACCAGCAACATGGGTTTGTCTTTGCTAAATGTGCCTGTTAGAGGTGATCTCTGAGAAAGCCCATTACCTTCACCATTAAATGCATTTTGTAAAATTTGCCACATAATTAGTGTTGAATCGGTGAAATCACCATTTTAGCATCCTTGCTCTTTCAGAAGTAGATATATAAAGAATGAGAAAAGAGAAGTGTGTACACAGCTTTCGAGCACAAATACCTGTTTGACTTTGGGCACTCTGCCCTTCTTCACCTTAGTCCCATTTCTTTTGGGAATTAACTCTAGAAGGGAAGTAGAGCTATTTGTTTAAACTTTGACTGGTAAAGTAAAAAAATATAGCTGATTATTGATTTGTTTTTCTGAATCAAAGGTGTTCTGAAATTAAAAATTTTCACCAAAGAGTGAAATATTACTGTCCTGTAAATGTTAAATGGGCCTGTGGCAGAAAGAAAGTCAAATGTAAACTTTTTTTTCTGAACAGTTTGTTGCCTATGAAGTACAGTCACACTGTTCCCTATTTCAGCCATATTCCTAATTGTAGTTCCTAATTATTTGGGGTCATTATATATCTTCCATCTTCCAAAGGTCCAAGATACTAATTCTCTTCATGAATAATTTATTGAACAATTGATTGGGTAATGAGTGAAACAGCTGAATACATTTTTCATTGGAAAATATTAAACTATATAGTGATATAGTCATGAAATAAGAATAAATGGAAGACAAATTCTTTGAAAAAGAAGTAATTACAGAAAGTAACTCAGTCAGCTGTAAGACTGGATATTTTATTTGTCTCCATGAACTTCATCCTTGGAGTATACTTTAAACTCCCAAAGTCTAGTGTTATATACATATTTCTGTAGTTAAATGGTAAGATATTAAGTTTTATCTTTATTTGCACATGGTTCTTAGGTAAATGAACAGTTTGGAGAAATTTGTCTGTGTTTTATATTTTCACTTTTTCATTGAAAGTTTATTTATATCAGCAGGTGTCCTATCTCTGCTCACTCTGTTACTTTCTTGTGCTGGATACCATGGACATATCTGATGAAAGACAGCTCTTGTCCAGATGATCTCAATTTAAATAAGCAACATACGTAATGTACAGCAGAAGTGCAGGGAACTGCAATTACCTGCCTGGTGATAGATACTGTAGTAGAAATCAGGAATCCTGTTTTCTTGTTTACTGCTTTACTCCAATGGGCTGGGCAGTGCTGGTTGCCTGAACATTCAAAAAAAAATGCAGTTAACATAGCTTGATCAGATGTTTGTTTGAAAATTCAAAACTTCTTAAATAAGTAATCTCAAACTTCCAATAAGATTTATTCAGTCATCTGTGTTTCAGTAAAATTCCTATTGATGCATCGAACTTTTTAGACAAAGTCTTTAATTTCCAATAAATGTTAGTAACATTAATTAAGTGTAAATTCCTTAACACTGTGTTTACAAAAGCAGTGAAGAAAACCAATGCATACCTTTTTTTATCTTGATTTTCAGTTATAAAATACCAAAGGACTCAAAGAACAAAGTAAATTCTAAAATAAAATTTGGAGTTTGATATTTTTGAAAATCTCTTGGTTTCTGAAGGCTGGGTAGGGGTGCTCAGAGAGCTGAAAAAAAAGTAGAAGCACTCAACAATGATTTGGTATCTGAATCATTTGTTTAGCACTGTAAAATACAGCCATGCTCCTTTGCACTTGTTCCATTTCTCTCGTAGGAAGTAACAGAGCCTGGAACAATGAGACTCTGCCAAACTTATTATGACACTACAGATTGTTATTCTCTTTCTGAAGCGAAAGGGAAATCTTTTACAGGGACAGACTGTCCCCAGTGCCTGCTGTTACTGAATGCAGGCAAAAGGGTGGGCACAGAACAGTTGCAGTCTCCTGGAGATGCTCAAATTCCTACGAACACCATTCTTTTATGCCCTTCCCCCCNTATCATGTCTGTAATACTTTTAAATATTTGTTTATGTTATTTTATTTATATACCTGGTTGAATCTTATCGAAATTATCCTCACATTCCATAGACTTGTAGTATGCTAGTTTAACATTATAAATACCCTGCAGCTATAGCAAATATCTTTCCCCTGTCTTTTAGAAATCCTTTAGATAGTGTCGGCCAACTTATGTTCGCAGTTTGAGTTTCTTTTCTAGTTGTAAAAGAGGAATAAATTTATTTTCCTTATATTAGAAAGTCTACCAAAGAAAGATAATAGACCCCAACAGGATAAAAATCTTTCCACCCAGAGCTTCCACTATTGGAAGACACATGGGCATAGACACTGGAAGAAGGGATTGGGTAGGAACAGTTCTAGAACCCACTAAATGTTGTCTTTGATGCAAAAATCAAATGGGGACTGGCTTTTCATGCTGTCTTTACTTATTGCTTTTCAACCAGAAGGTCTGGTCTGTGATGTGTCTCATCATATACTATGTAATATTACAGTTATTTTGAAGGCACAGCTAAGTAAAGGAAGAATTATATCTGGAAATGATGATTTAGATAATTCTTCATCAGCAGAGTACTATGTACATAGCTAGATATCATTATAGAAGGTGCTGAATATTATCCAAGCATTTAATGCCAGAATGTAAGGAGTTCTATATTTATAGTGTGCTCTTCAACAGATTGTCTTACTACAGATATTAACCAGCCATGCTAAACTGAAGTCCTAGTAATGAAGAGACTCCATTCTCAAACTTGGGTTTAAATCTATTCTTGCTTTACTCTGTTTAATAAGCCAGTTTTAATACAGAATCATTGAATTCACATGACAAAATAATAGCATCACAGTTAAAGCTTAAATTCCTTATTTGGAGAGCAAATCCTGTCCACCAACCTATGTATCCCAGTTTCTCTGACACATCTTGTGACAAACACCATTGTGAGAAAGGCTGGCACTCAGAAGATTCATTTAGGAGGCTGTTTCATATGACAGAATGCTGGAGGCTAAAGGCCACTTCTTCTTTCAATTGTAATATTTTTTGGTCTGAAATATTCTCTCCAGTCTGAACTATATTTGTTTCATTAGTCACTGTTCTAGTACATAGACTATAGAATTTGGGCTAATGCTTTACAAAGTGTATATCATTCTCAGGTTAAATATCAATAAATAACAGTCCATTTCTATGCTAAAAAACCCTTCTGCCAAGTTTACAGCCATGGTAAATTCAATTTTATTTGGTAACCTAATAGCTACTTCTTATGAAGTGTTGTTTCACCCATAAACATCTGCTTTTTATCTGCCTTTGCACTATAATTGTTTAAACGATACCATCATTTTTTGACTTACTGTATCTATTAGAGCTGTTCAGATTTTATCAAATTTGTTAATATTGTGCAGATTTTCCTTTTGCTACTGAGAAAAATTTTCATTTAGAGCACTGATATAGAACACTTAATGAAATAACTTAAATCTTTATTTTTATTTCCTCATTTTTGCAACTTGTTTTAGTTTACCTGTAAAATAATCAGTGGTATCAAGTAATATGGTGAACTTCAGGATATGTCTGTTTGTTATTCTTTAAATTCTATGACTCACTGAACTGAAGGACTACATTAAAGCCAAAAGATCAGTTTTTTTAAGAGTTGGTTCATATTGCGTATCCAAATGACACGCTTTAATGGGTGTCTCTTCCCCTAAATCTCTGGTAAAATGCTGCGTTTGAAAGGCGGTATTTTTATTGGGAACATTCTGTGATACAAAACTCAGTGTGCTGCTTTCCTCTGAGTGGGCTTTGCAGGCTGTAGCTGCTATTGCAAGGAATATTCAAATGCTTATTATTATTATGCAAAAATTTGTATCATTCTCAAGGCAGCGTATTCACGGAATTAATGATGTCATTGTTGTTGGTTTTCTGTAATTTGAAGACAACAACCCCATTTGTAAGGGTGATGTAGAATGTACATGTGAATAGGTGGTGGGTTGGAGATGACCTTTCTGATCTGTGAGTTCCTGAATATGGATTAAGGAGGTCAGGCGTTAATGCCATTCAGCTAACAAGTGAGCGATTTTATGCAATTCATTTGAGTCCCAGAGCACCAACTCCTGCATATATTAGTTTCAATATGCAAAATGTATTATTGTTCATCATTTCCAGTAACTGCTGGGAAAAGAATTCTGCATTCTGCTGCTGTTGGTTGTGCTGAAAGATTTAGTCAGTGGCTCAATGTGAGTCAGCTTCCAGAAAGATATGAGCCACAGATGCACACTTCTGGGTGATTCTTCTTTCTGGTCATAACTTCTCTTAGGTCACCATGATGAGTTTCTTTTACAATGGCTGATTTTCCTTTAGAAATTGCCAGGGCAAATTTCTAATTTGCCTTTCATTCTGTTAGAGGTGTTTGTATAGCAGATACATCTTTCTTTTTATGAATTGTGACATATTTCTATGTCCACCTTTATAGAGAATTTTTGAAATAGTTTTTAAACTCAGAAGTCCTAAAGTGTTTAATAAAACGCAAATAGCTTGGATTAAACATTTTCCCTATCTTCCTGATAGCAGAGATATGATCCCAATTTAAGGATTTTAACAAAAGTTTAGTATCATGGTTCCAATACCATCTTCTTTTGGACCAGGTCCAATTTCAATCTAATTTTCTGAGAATGCCCAGTGAGGCTGTGGATATGATCAAGGCCTCCCTCTATTTCCTTCTCCCTTCAATGTATGGGATTCAACCTGCTGTGTCAGCCGTGCAGCCAAAGATATACCTATTGAGCTTGCTCTAGAGAGGTTAAGGCAATTGATTTTTCATCTTTCAACTACCTACTCAGAGTTTTAGAAGTCTGGTGTAGTTCTAAAGTTGTTTGGGGATTTTTTAAGAAACAAAACTCAACACTGCCTTCACTTATTTGTCATGTCCTTCATCTGCAGGATTCAATCATCTCACAGCTTAGTCCCTGCACAAAGGGATCAGGTGAATTCTATTCACTGAAGAGCAAAGACACCTGGATTAGTTCCCTGCTGCTAAGGCTTAAGGAGCTGAATTGTGCTGAACAGAGTTCATTCAGCTCTAAGTTTCTGTATTTTGTAACCTAGTTTATGAATGACTACATATTACGTTATTGCATAACTCTAAATGGTTGTGACTCTAGTCAACATTGAAACACAGGAAATTTGGTTTAAATATATGATAAACGTTTTTGCTGGAAAGGAGATTGAGCACTTGAGAGATTATGGAGTTTATATTCTTGGAGCTACTCTAAACCCAGGAGGACAAGGTGCTGAGGAACCTGGTCTAGGTGACCTTGCTTGAGCAGGGGGTTTGAACCAGATGACCTCCAGAGGTCCCTTCCATCCTCAACTATTCCATGATCCAATTAAATGTTTTCAGCTTCCAAAAGACAGGATAGCATCCTGATTCCTTCAGTGAAGTATGCCTCAAATGTGAATCAGATCCCTGATATAAGGCAGCCTTTACACTCCAAGTGGTTAAATGTGTTCTCATTATCTTTGTGCAATTTCAGCCTTGGAGGAAATGCATTCTTTCAGTCATCACTGAAAAGTTGAATTCAAGATATATAAAAAAGCTAGAAATACATAAACTTCTTAATTTACTTTATGGCATAACGTTGGTAAATACCACTGAAAAGATTGCATATGTCCAATGACATTTGTAATGGAATTAAAAACTCCAGAAAACAAGATTGGGCAGGCAGAGATGTGTGGGAAATGTCTGTCTCTGGTTTAACACAGTGCTGCCAGTCAGAGATGTGTAAGGGATGTCTTACCAATTCAGCAAGGCTAACAAAGGAGGTAGCAAACTGTAACTAGAAAAAATACGTACAGAAAAGTGTATGACCCAAGATCAAGCAACAGAGAAGAGAGAAAGTGAAAGATCAGTGTGACCTGGGGCTGCTGAGTTCCCGGTTTCAAACACAAAGCAAATCCGAGCCTAAGCTCTGCTTGCTGTAAAGAACCCAGGCCCACTTTCCACATGAGGTTCTCTAATACATAGCAAAGAGTGACCTTTAAACTACCTTGACAGATAGCAGCTGACTAGAAAATTACAGTCATTAACAGGATATCGAGAGAGTGGGCTATTGTAAAAAATGATACCGAAAGGCAGATGTTAACAATTTGCAACCCCAAAAGGCAGCTACAATAAAACCCTAAATTTCTAGTGTTCTGAAAGAATTGTTATTGAGATTCAACATACACAAAAATAAAAGGTGCGTATGTTTTTTCCAACATCTCTAGAGCCAAGATTTATATGAAAAAAATGTAGAGAATATTCCAATTATTTAAATAAAAAATTGTTGGAAAATTCAGTTACTTGAAGCAGTTGAAAATGAAGGTTCTAAATGAAATTGGTTTGCTCTTGTCAGGTATTTGTTAGTTGAAAAACCTATTAGGATTAAACCGGGGGAAAAGAAGGTAGAAACAATGCCTTTAGAATTTCTCTCTTTCTAAATGACTGTTGACTCGTATAAAAAGAGAATTTAAAAAAAAAGTAATTTAAGCCTTTCTTTAGCAATACAAATTTCCACAGCAATACAAACAACAGATTTTTTATGAGCAAAGAGTTGAGGCTAAATTGTGGAGAATTTTGCACCGTGCATATACTCAGGGGAATTGTATCATATTTATATGAGTCTGTTTATTGTCCAGAAAAGAAATTGTGTAGAATTGTTTAGCATTTCTTTTTAATCAGTTGATGTTGCCTGATGGAGCAGCTGAAAATACACACCTGGGCAATACTGAAACATGTAATGCCAAAAGCTTGTTGGTCCCTGCAAGCTCATGCCAGGATTGTCAGCAGTGGCATTTCAAATGGAACAGGAAGTTTCGGGTGCACAGTGAATTTCTCAGGAATAATCCATGGTCAGCAACATTCATAACATGAGACAGCATCACGCAGCTTTCTCTGAATTCCCCCATACCTGGACTGATTCACAGTGTTAGCTGTGACACATCTCTGCTAAGGACATAATAAAAATTTGGATGGAATTCAGAGAAAACAACATGAAGGGGGAAATAAGTGTAACATAGGAGAAGAAAACCTGATGGAAATTGCTAATGGAAAATGATAAATATGCTATAGAAAAAATCACAAAACTTATCTGTAGAAGGTAGAGTATAGAATAATATTTCCTCCCCAAAAAGGAATGGAAGTCCTAAATTCTAAAATTTAATTTAGACAACTGTATTTCAGTGTAAAAGAAAATTTGCATATGCAGAGAATGATATTTTTAAACTAACTAGGTTTTTCTTTTATCAGATATGACTTTATTAAGTATTTTTTTTCCCAATTTACTGAAAATACATATCAAAGTCATAAATCCTCTTCAAATGTAGAACTTTTTAAACACAGTGTTATGGTTCATTGATATGAAAGACTTTTCTTAAATAATAGAATTGGTTTTGATAAAAAGTTTATTTTCATACAAATCAAAGCCATATTTTTTCTTCCTTTTTCATTTGAGACATCGCCGTGCCTGCAAATCTTCTGGAGTAGAAGTATCTCCTCCAGATGTTTCTGGAATGCATCCATTCTCTCTTCTTCTCTTCTTTTTTTAATCACTAATTGCTCTATCTTTTGAGGTGGATGGTTAAAAGTTAAGTGTTTGGGGAATGTGACTGTGAGGCCATGTTAAATTAAGGCCAGCAAGGGCACAAGCGGGACCATAACTCACAAGTGTTTCTGATCACTGACCCTGAACTTGCCTTACAGTCTGTCACATAATTATGACAGACTGAAAAGAATTACAATGAAATATGGTTTTGGGGAGTGGCAGGCTTCCTCTCCTGTCTTAACAGGGACCTCTGGAAGCACAGTGTGCTGTCTTTGGAGCCTCTCATTCTTCAGATATTAAATATGAAATATTTGAAATCTGGGCTTCTATGTCATTCATTGTCTCACTCTTTTTAAGAATTCCTGAAGTTTCCTTTTCTCTCTATAACAAGATCAAGCAAACTGTAATTTACTGATTAATTAATCACTTTGTCCATGACTTTTATAAAGCACATGATGACTTGATGCTTGCCACATTCTCATTCGCTTGGTTGGTGGACTTGAGGTTTCTTTGACTGCAGCATCTTAAAAGGTTTTCTCCAAAGATGACATGACACCTGTGGTGCAGAGCAATGGCAGGTTCCCTCTGGCTCTGCTACCACAGAAACTTTGTTTATAGTGATGTGTTTGCATAAAATGAAACTATGTCACACCCCTCATAACGTCTGCAAACTATTGGATCCTTACACCAATACTGACCAAGAGGAAAACAATAGAGAGAAAACCTAAATGCAGTAATTTCTTCCTAGAGAATAAAGAGAAAACTCAGTGAAGGAATATAAAGGTTAAAAGAGAGAAATCTCTTGGTTTCACACTGATTTACACTCCCTACCACTGCATGGACTGTGCTGCTAGAGCCTCTTGGGTTGAAATAATTTACTGTCAATTCCTGGTTTTAGTACCACTAGTCAGTCTTTTTAAATTAAGGTTAAATTTTGCCAATTTTATTTCAGCAAGCTTCCTGCTTTTCATTCAAAAATGGGCTTACAGACAGATCTACATGAGCAAAGACTGCAAAATATTGTCCCACCTTTTTACCCACTGATACATACTGGGAGGCAATATCTGTCAGAGATTCCTCCTGCCTTTTTTTAAAGTTGGGGGAAAAAACCCTGACGGTTTTGTGAGCAACAATCAGGCAGGTAAATGAAAATGGATTGAAGAAACCAGCTCTTTTGCTAAGGAGTGAAGTTTCAGTTGTCTTTTCCATTTCTGATGTTATTTTTAACACTATTTTATCATACATCTTAAACATTTGAATGCAAATTCATTATGAGCCCTACATATATTTTTCACATAAAAAAATTCAGGAAGGATTCTTTTCAGTTTTTACTTTTTTGTCCTTCTTTTTCATTTCCTTCTCAAAATATTTTAAACTAGAAGCTTACTCAAATGGAACTGTTACCAGGTTCTCTTTTAATAATATTTTAGTATTATTTTTAATAAATATTTTTAAAATAGTAATGATTTTTTTTGGACAAATAAATTGCTTTCTGCCCTGCAAGCAAATTTTTTATGAATTTTGTGTGCTTTTGGTTTACTGTTGAATTGCTGTCATGCTTAAAAAGAACCAGTAATATGTTATGAGAAGATGATATTATATTCAAACAAATGTAGTTCAAAAAATTAGAGTTTATGTAACCTCAGCATAAGATATTCCACAAGGTCCTTTTCCTCATGCCATTCAAGGCCAATGCCTAGGAGTCCCTGGGGAGTTTGAGCCCTCCTGGAAGCCAATGGTTTCCCAGGAACTGGCTCTCGTGAATGTCAGCAACCCTCAGCCTGCAGCTCTGTCAATTTACTCTTCATGTTTGCAAGTGGAAATGAGAACCTGTAACTAAACAGAAGGGCAGGTAGAAGGTTCCAGCTGGTTTCGGTTACTGGTGCAGTTTTTTTGGGTGTAGGTTTTTTATGCTTTCCATCTTTTTTTTTGGGCTTGATCTGAGTGTGATTGAAGGTCAGTACAAAAAAATGTCTGAGAGACTTAGAGCATGACTCGCATTTGAAAGCCAAAGGGACCTGTGTCCTTAAATCAGTTACAGGTGTCTGGGAATCCCACTGAAGCTACAAACAGTCCTCTAACTTCACCATGGGTTAAATGTGCCCTGAGTTCCAAAGATAAATTTCTTAGTGAGAATTAATTCTACAGCCTTGTTTTGGCTGTAGCTGGGTTAGGCAGAGTGGTAGAATGGCACTGAGAGGTGTGAGGGTACTTGTTTTATAGGTTTATGCTATTTCTGTTCCCACAGCAGAACTGTAGGCCTCATTCATATTAATTATTTTTTTATTCTGAAGCCTTATGGCTATTTGAATGATAACACAGAAAACATAATTAATTTAGTAATTATTTGTGATGTTCTCTAAAGGGATGTTTAGGTTTCAATTTGACGTGTCATGGAGGCAGAGAAACTCCATATAGCCTTAAATTTACAATAGTATTAATCATGAGGGTTTTTTGGTCTCAGGCGTACTTTTGGGGGAAATTATAAGACTAAAGCTGGCATGAAATCCAGAGGAAAAAAAAGTTGCTTTTGCCCTCCTGTTCATTTTTTCTAATAATCTCTTTTCAATAACTACACCAACTTTACCAGCCCCAATATTTGTCTGAATTAGGTGAGTGGACATAATCTGAGAGCACACACACACACACAGAGGTAAAAAAAAAAAAAAAAAAAAAAAAGAAAAGAACAAGGTTGAGGATTTTCAATGCTATGGTGAAACTGTGCAGACTGAATAATGGAGCATCTACCAAATCCTCCCATTTGATTCCTTTATATAGAAAAGTCAAAGGGTAAATTTTCTACTGGAATGTGTTGAATCAATTAGCATTTATGATGGAAAGCAGGCACAGAGGCCACTTGGTTACCTTCCAGACATTTACAGTGGGCAAAGTGCCCAGGCCAGCTTGCCATGCACTGAGCGTTTTGATCCCTGAGTAGAAGACTCCAAAGGTTCTTCTTCCTGAACGTTTCAACTTCCAGCCTTGTGTCTGTGCCTTATTCCAGCCTGGTAACTGACATTCTTATTGGTCACTCGGAATACACCAAAGAATGAGTACAGTTTGCATTGCAAAGCTCTATGTAAGTATATAAAGTTTTGCATTTGAAATCCCTGTAGTGGAAGCAGGAGGCTTCTTGTTACGTACTGTATGTAAATATACACTGTATATGTATATAGAGACATTAAGGTAAATTTTTAATTTTACATGTTTAATGTTATGTCTATGGAGTTTTTTATATGCGTGTAAAATCTATATTTAATAGATAAATTTACACAAAAATAGAAATTCCAATTACCAAGTAGGTCACCTAATTGACAACTTTATGACACGTACAAGACCAAACTGAATGCCAGTTGTTACGCTAACAGTGACCAATAAGAATACAATACATAAAACAATACAATTATACAAATTCTACAATAATAAAATAAATAAAATACAATTTATTGATCAGAATACAAATTTCAGAAACAGTCAGCAGATAATGAATAAAACAAAAATATTAAGAGAATGAAAATATAATTTTCTATAAGATTTATAAAAGTGAAAAAACAAATAATATCATGTAATTAAAGCGTTAACATTCAGTCAGTAAAGTGAAGAGGAAAAAAATTAACAATGCTAAAATGACACAGTTAAACCGATTGTACCTAAAAAATTTGACATTTTGTTTCTGAAAATCCTGGTAATAGATCAGCACATGTGGACACAATGCTATCAATACACAGCTTCTCTACAAAAATGTCTTTCAAAATGGCTACATTTAGATTTATTTGCATGTGTTTTAATATCTGTTCTGCCTTCTGTACATATCCTATCAATGAAAGAATTTTAATTATTTATTTGCAAAACACACAGAGTTTCTCACTATAGTGAAAATTTATAGTGCTGTTATGCATGCAGTTGTTGGAATTTAAAGAAATAGGCAGTTCCACACAAATTACTCAGACACAAAAGGGTATTAAAATAAAATAAAGTCTAACTTGTTGCAAGGACTTAAAGCTGAATTCCACATCCTTACCAGAGCAGGAAGATATTAAAGCACTGAAGATTTATGACATGGCTCTCAGTGCTTTGCAGTTGTAGATTTACTGCAGACCTACAAGTTTGAATGCTTGCTGGTGCACAAACACCTTCCATTTGGATTTTAGTCATAAATGCAGGAGTTTAAAAAGCAAGAGTCTGTAAGAAAGGCAGAGAATGATACAGCCAGAGCCTTAAACAATGTCTAGGGAACCTTGGAATGTCAGACCTGTCTGATTTCATGGGCTATGCTAAACCCTTAGGAGATGCACGAATTGGAAGTTTAGCAGCATCTATTGCAACAGTGAAAGTGCATTCTTGTGTTAAATTCACAGCTCTCAAAGCAAGGTCTTCCCCAGGTTATTGGCTGCTGTTCACAGTGCAGGCAAGGCACTATGGCACTTTAGATCACCTGACCTCTCTGCACTTCAATTCATTAAAATGAATAAAATACTTTATTTCTGAATGCTTTTTTGTACCAAAGATCAGGGATCTTGACTGAGGTTTGTAGTCTCCCTGCAGAAGAAGTATGACATAGTAGCTGCAATGGTGCATTTGGTTATTGTTAGAAATTAAATTTGCTGGATGATCTTGCTTAAAAAGGACAGAAAAAGATTGGTTTGAATAAGGTTAAACAAATCTGTTCTTAAACTTGTAACTGCTCAAAGCTGTCTGTATTATTCCTGAGTACTTGATCGTGATGCTCAAGAAATTCGGGAATTATTGGACATTCCGTACTAAAGTTATTCCTTCCTCTGAGTTCACTGTTCCCTTTACCACCTGACATGAAGTCACTGGATTATCACTTCCATGGCACAAACAGAGTTGGGGGAGTCGTCTTTCACCTCTCTCCTAGGTAGTTTTATTTTCCTGTGTAGTGCTGTTTACTCTGCTTTTACAATTTGATGGTGTTCACCTCATAAGGAAATAAATCTTTAACTAAATGAGGCATGGAAAGAAATAATCAAAACAAAATAGTTATTGTCTACTCGATAGAACTTTGGTTAAATTCAAGTATATAAGAGAATGTGTCTGGACAAAGGCTGTGTCCAAAAGACAAACCATCTTAAAAATCCTTGACTTGGTAAAATCTCTGAGGGTAAATCCATTTAATTGAGTCTCAGACCTTTTCTAATCTATATGTGCCCACTGATCAAGAACCAGTGAAACTAAAAATGCCATACTGGGCCAGGACTCGGGGGACTTAAGGGAAATTTTTTTCTATGCAGGGACTTTTTAGGAATTTCTGAGCATTTTCTATGAGTTCCTTGGTCTAGAACTTTTCTAGGTATTTGTGATTTCCAAGAACTTCTCTCTGTTTTCCAGAAATTCTGTCTAGTATTTTTCTAGGTATTTGCCAGTCCTTTTCAGGAACTTGTCATTCCAGAGCATTTCTTGGAAATGTACCTTATTTTCTCTTTGAATTTCCATGAGATTTTGAGGGTTTATTTTCTGTCCACAATATTTCTGGAAATTTCCCACTGCTTTCTAGCAGTTTCAAATTCTAGAACACTTCTAAAAGTCATTTAATGGTTTTTAGGAGGTTCATTTTGCTTTCAAAATTTTCATTAAGCTAGAAATTTTACAGGACATTCAATGAACAATTTAGGAATTTTAGTGCAATTTTGAGGAATTTCTCATTGAGGATTTTAAAGCTGTTTCTTAGGACTTTTTCTGTTCAGAACCATTCTGAGTTACTTAGTCCTTTTGTAAGATTTATGTGTATTTGTGTTCTCTAAGAATCAAACCTAGAAATTTTGAAAAATTCAAGAAACCTTAACCCAGAAATTTTGTAGGAAAATTTAAATTATTTCTAGGCATTTGCCCATCATGTTCCCTTCAAGGAATTCTTCTGTTTAGAATCTTTCTAGAATTTTGTATCCTGAAACCAATCTAGGAACTGAAAAATGATCTGCAGTATAAAGTATAGAGAAAGTCCACAGTGAATTACAGTAACAGTTTAGGTTATGGAATTTTCACCTGTGCTAGTTATAAAATCTGCCTGCCAAATCCATATTGCTGGGAGCCAAAGTTTAGTATCAAAGATTAAATTAACGTCTCAGCACAACAAGACCATGGGGTATTAGATTTTGTAACAGCTCAATATTATTTATAGTTGATTCGATTTTAATGATCAGACTCAAGATAACTGTTCTTGAATAACTTTCATGTCTGGTATGGCAGAGAGACCTACAGCCATTTAATTCTCCTGCTGGTTGTAAATCAATTAAATAGGTTGTATATAAGTAAAATAACATTAATTTATTTCCTGGATATTTTTTTATCTTGTTCATAGCCTATAGGTTTTGCCAGGGGAGATTCAGGTTGGGCATCAGGAGGAATTTATTCATGGAAATTGTTGTTAAACTTTGAAACAGACTGCCTGGGGAGCTGGTGGAATCACCATCCCTGGGAGGTGTTCAAGAAACGACTGGATGTGGCACTCAGTGCCATGGTCTGGTTGACAAGGTGGTGATGAGTCAAAGGTTGGGCTCAATGATCTTTGGGATCTTTTCCAACCTAAATGATTCTGTGATTCTGAGAGTTAACACTGTGTGATATCTCTTAGGACATATTTAGGAAGAAGTGATTTTACCCACTTTCTTCATTCTTTTTCTTGTGCCCAGAGAGTGCTGCTGAATTTATAGACACAAGCATAAACTTTGTCAAGTGATAGTCTACCTGCTGAAGCCAAACATCATTCCTTTCAAAATTTAACAGAACTAATTCCTTACTGCAAAGACTACTTCACACTTCCAGAGCATTCTTTACCTGCAGAATCTGCGAGTGCGTTATAAATTACAGTTTTGCAAATCCAAAATACTGAACAGCTCTGGGTTATGACCCACACTTCCTCCTTCAGTGAGTGTGGTTTTAAGGGGCTCTGCAAACACCAGCAGTCATGCAAATGAATGTGCTAGTGAAGGATCTAGTGCCAGTTCCTATCAAGGCTCTTGTAGCAGAGACTCAGCACCTTCAAGGACTGGGTGTGTTCAGTGTTACTTGGGAGAGGGTTAGAAACATTCTCTTGTACCTCTAGGAACAAATACCTGGGCGTTAAGGAAGTACAAGTGTATCTGAAAAGATTACATTAAAAGCAAAGCGCATCTGAGGGGTAAATGTCCTAATCTCAGATCCGTTGCCCTGTGAATAAATGTGCTAATTACCCCAATTATTTAAGTAAGTATCATGCTGGGGCCTCAGAAGAAGGTAATAAGTTTTCCTCACAGAGAACTTTCTATAAGAAACTTCAGCAATGGGGTGAGCCCTTGATCTGTCAGTTGAGTAGCTAGAAATTAGTGCAAGAGTTGAGAGGTGATTCTACCTGTCTGTAAGACCTCTTGGACTGGTTCATTCCTGGCCCAGTTGCTGAGTGTCTGCCAGAAGTATTCCCCAACAGCACAAATCACCGCTATTTTTTGTTTGTAGCACACTGCTTTGTCTTCATTTGAACAGCTGAGGTCTTCCAGTGTTAACAGTTTTGTCCCAGGCAACCAGAAAGATCCGCCATCATGTACTCCTTAAAATATCTTTCTAGAAATCAGATGAAATAATGTTATTACTTGAAACTAAAAAGGCTTTTAAGTAGCAGTGCTTTAAAATACAATAGTTCAGACTCGTCTGAGATTTCATGGGTTCTGTAATAATGCAGCTGTTTTCCTCAGGGTGTTCTCACAAATTCATAAAAAAGTCTATTTGTTATGAGCATTCTGAAACCCCAAGCAAAGCAGCTGTGTTTTTGACAAACTGGGCTGCATTTTCAACACCTCTAGAAAAAGAGACATTTATAGAGGAATTTTATGCCTTATAGATCCATGAGCAACATATTTTTTAACACTGACAATATACAGTGCTCTTAGCAGAAGATTACGCAGCAAAGCAGCCAAACTGAACATTGAGCTGAGCCACAATATGAAATTAAAGCCCTGACCTCCAGCAGGAGACTTGCCCTAAACTTAAAATATGCCACCCAGAATGAACTTAAAGACCACTAGGGAAATCACTGAATGATATAAGGACGTTAGATGTGAACTTTTCAGGTTTTTAAATCCTTTTCTTTTTTTCCTCTGTTTTTAATCTGTTCCTGAAGCTATAAAAGTGTAAAGAAGGAGTGACGTTGTTGGGGGATCTTGGTGAATGTGCTTACCACAGTATTAATGAAATATGAAGTCTGGACAAGACAGGAACTTCGTTTCCTGTGTATCCCATTCCTGCAGGGGTTTCTTCTCTTTTTTTTTTTTTTTTTCTGTCAGTCCAAAAATGATTGTAGACCCAAATACAATTATTGCTGCTTTCAGATTTATACAAGATTCACAGAGGTTTTAGTCTGTACATATTTTTATTCCATCTAATTTTTTTTACATCTGCTCAACCATATTCGGTCCTTCCTGGTTTTCATTCTTTCTTGTTTTACAAACCCATTATTTATGTACTAAACTCATATTTCTTTAGTAGTTTTCAACAGTACATATTTCATTACTAGAGTTTACCCACTGTTTTTTGAAGTTTAATTTTTTCAGTTCTCAAATTAAGTTTCCCACTTAGACAATCCATCTGAAGTGTCTTTAATTCACTGACTTTCCTCAGTCTACTCTTCTTCCCCATATTTTCATACTAGTATGGAAGTTACTCGATAAATGTATTGTCATTTCCTCTTGAACCATCTGTACATCTAGATGTCACTAAATTTTCCAGGTGAGTTGTGGCTAATCCATTTCCTTTTTATGTCATCCTTTTAATGCCTCATTCTTTGATCCTGGTCTCCCAAGATATGCTTTCTCCTTGTCCCTTTCTTTGATGTTTATCTCTTTATCTCTTTCTTTTATTGTACTCAACTTTCTGAGTTCCACCTGAGTTACATCTCCTTCCACTTTCCTTCATCTTGCACTTGCCACTCCATTGCAAGGCTTCATCCATCAACTCCATGTTTCAACTCCCCTTTTTTTGGCCTTTCAGGGGAGCACTTATCTGCTGGGTCTTTTGATCCCAGTCTATAGGCTGTTTCATTTCATTTCATAGATCATTTTTCTTTCTTAGTCTTATTCTTTGTCTTAGTTTCCCATGCAAATTAATTGTACTATTCCCTTATATCTAGCTCCTCTGATTTCACTTTTTAGTTGCTCTTAGCCTCAGTCATCTCAGTGTCAGCACAAGCCCAGGTTCCATTCTCACATTCCTGATCGAAATAAGGGAACCACACTCTGATTTTTCTCATTAGATGATAAATAAGTCTACTTCCTTTATATTTGTTCAAAAGGCATGACCATTCCCTAAGCAGTTGATTTTACCCATTTTAATTTCAGGATATGAACAATGTTTCCATAAATGTTAAAGCTCAGGGAACTAAAATTCCATTGGGAACTAAATTCCATTGCTCTTTATTAAGCTTACCAATTCCTGAATATAGAATATATGTATGAAAACTGAAAAATATGAGTTTTTGTAATTTATTGAAAGAATATGAACATGAATGAGAGAAGTGCTGAGAGTGAGACTCTTACTAGCTGTGTATCAGTGAGCAAAATGCTCTAAGAAGGCACAAGGAGATTTCTGCTTCCAGTTCCAAGCATAGGTCAGAAGTCTGTAATTACATGTAAATTGCCACTTTTAGGGATGAATGCTAAGGAGTATTGGCACTACTCTATCTTCGTCCTTCCATTTGGCAAAGATGGATATTCTGGATGAGTTACCAGAATAATCCTCCTCTGAAAAGTTAAAAAGTCTGAGACAGGCCCATATTTTGGAAGGTCATTCTTCTACTTCTTATTGACAGACATGTGGAAGTTAATAGCAGCACTGAGAGAGACCTTAAATGCTTTAAATCAGTGTGTCTCTGCTTAGGTTAATAAATTTACAGCAACATAAATATCTTAAATCTAGTTCATTAAATATAGTCTCACTTTTGAATCAATTTTACTAAAGAAGAATTAAAATGATGCTTTCTATTAATTTACCTCCATTGATTCAGCAGGAATTAAATTTAAAGAATGAGAAAAGAATGTATTTCTTAAATTTACATTTGTAAATGCTATCAAATGCTCTTAAATGGAGACCACTGTATAAAAAAAGATATGAAACTGAAATGAACATCCTAATTGCAGGGTTAGAGCATAAGTTTCCCCAATTTATACCTGCTCTTGAAGAGGAGAGGAGTAGGAATATTAAAACTTTAGGGTCAGATGCAGTAAATTAGTGAGCTCTATGCATGGTTACATGTAAAGCATGATATTAGTGCAGAAATTCCCATTAACTTCAGTAAGATTTGAATCAGGCTTGAAAGACGTTAAAGGCTATACAGCAGAAAATATTTGCAAGTAAAATCTACGTATCCTTAAGCATTGGGAATGTGCTTGCAGTTTACTCTTGTGAGTCTTACCAGTAGAAAATCTTTGAACCCAGTTTCTCTAATTCACTGGTGAGTATGGGAATCTCAGGTCCAACTAATCTCATTTCGGTATTTTATTAATTACCTAGGTCAGGAATCTCTTCATGAGGTAGACATAGCACAAAATGGTAAAACTGTAAATAAAAAGTAAGACTGGAAAAAAAACAAGTAAGCATTTATGGAAAACTACACCATTTTTTATTCTTGGAGTTCTTTGTTTTCTGTTTCCCCCCCTCTTGTAAGAAATGGGAAGGAGACATAATCTGGAGAGAGAAATAAAAGTGGCTTTCTGACAGAAGCCACTCACACTTGTTTTCTTATTTGTAGATTAAGATTATTCCCATTAAGAAGGATGTATATCCCTCTCAGGGGAGTTTGTGTGGGACAGTACAGAAGAGCAAATCCAGACATTTCCAAGATATGACTTGACAGTGCTCAGTGCCTTCCTTACTTCTATAAAAAATTTGCCCTCTCAGGATTTCTTCTGGAGGTGGAAAAAAAAGGAGGTGGAGGGAAACATTATTAATAATTGCGTATAATGTAATAATATTATATGTTATTATCTAATTAATAATCAGAATACTTTAAAGAGACCCCTCTAAACTGTGTCAACTGTCATATTTAGACTGTCCAAGGAGCTTTTCCATAGACCTTATCAATAATCCTTACAATATCCTTTCATTAAAAACTATTTTGTTTTTAATAGGAAACTCGTAACACTTTAGTGGGTAGTGAAAAGTGAACACAATATTTGCTTGTCAGAGAGCACATTCCACTTGAAATGCACGTAATGCCATGCTCTGATGCTTAAAGTGATACAGATATTTACTTTATTACATCATTCAGTAGATTTTACAACACTAAAAAATGATGTAAGCAAACTAGAAGATGACCCGTGGTGGATTTCTCTTATAAATGAAATACCAGACAATTAAATAGTGAGGACGAGGGGGGAGAATAAATTAGTCTTCTTATTATCTGTTGGATATTGAGTCTATCTTGTGAATTAAGTAGTGCAAGAAAAGACAGGAGGTGGTCAGAACATCGAAGAATATTTAAAACTGTGTCTGTACAGGAAGGCAGAATTAAGTTTCCTAACATTTACTGGCTCGTTCCATACCCTTATCAAGGATTTTCTGGCATGGGAAAGCATCAGGGGCTGCACAGGGCTCCTGACATTGCTGTTTGCAATCACGTTACCATGCCAGGCCTCACTGGTATTTCTTCTTTATCTCTGTGGAGAGTTTGAGCTCTGGAGGCAAAGGTACCAAAGCGCAAAGCACTTTGATTCATGACCCTGCAGCTTCATACTGGCTAGGAAATTACTCAGGAGTGCTTTTGAGACTGGGGATTTTGCTGGTGGAAATCAGAGGATTGCAGGCTGTATCTGCGCTTAGATCTCAAAAGAAAAGCTCCCAGTGCTCTGTCACCCAGCTGAGCCCACCCCGTGGGGACGCGAGTGCTCAGGGCACTGCCCCAGGCTGCGCCCAGCTCAGGCGTCTGTAGAGCCGTGAGCTGCAGCTGGGAAGCACTCCTGGTTTCCATCACACTGAGGGAGTGGCCATGAACCAAAGCAGACTGCGAAGGACAGGGGAACTGCCAGCTTCCCGCTAGTTCTGGTTGGGAAATCAGGTCATGGATCAGGCTGAAGTGGCTGCCCATGCACACACTGGCCCTGCGGATACACAACAAGCCCTTGAACTCACCGTCCCTGGACATGTTTCAAAAAAGGCTGGACGTGGCACTCAGTGCCATGGTTTAGTTGTTGAGGAGGTGCTGGGTCATAGGTTGGACTTGATGGTCTCAAAGGTCTTTTCCAACCTAGCTGATTGTGTGATTCTGTGCTTTAGTGATAAGTGATACTGGCAAGGGTGTCACAGGGCCCATCCTGTGCTCAGAGATGTGTAACCCATATGCAGCATATGGGAACAGCTTCAGCATTGTCCTTTCTCTTTGTTACTGCCTTATTAACAACTATTAACACCCTTGGTAAAAAAATTAAGAATCTACTGTGCATATACATGTAGCAAAGCTTGGGACAAGTGATGGAAAAAAACCTATAATAATAGTAAAAGTCTCCTTATTTTGCAGCACCACGTGCTCCAGCAGTGTGGTGGCTGCAAAGAAGTATGGACAAGATGTCTCCTAAATCATCCAGTTAGAGTGAGAGATGGCTGTTGTGTCTGACTTTACTAGTAATTTATAGAAAAGGTATTCAGATAAAGGCAGCTGACATCTGGTCTTTCTGAGCTACCTAATTCCTGTCCTGTTGAACCCATTGTTTCACAGTACAACAGAAAATACAGTCTCTTTGTGTTAAACCAGACTTTGCAGGGTGACATTTGTGTTTTTTATGACATATGTAGAGACTGTGTGTCAATGTGTACATGCATATTTTTAAGACAAATGACTGGGGAATAACTGATTTCAGCAGTATTTTTGCAAAACTGTAAAACTATCTTGAGAAGACAGTCATTCTTTGCGTTACTCTTTGAAAGCCAGCATACTGGTGTTTCAAGGACAGTGTAAATAATTCAAAACAAATTTCAGCAATCAGATTTAGGATTATATTCATGCTTCTCACAATAATTAAACATGCAATCTTCTCATGTTTTGTTTACGGAATAAATTTTTAATACACATTAAATAAAATCTGTTTCATCTCAGTAAATATATATCACTTTAAAACATTAATTTCCACTTTGTTTGTACCAATACCTTTCATTATTTAATAGACTAGTTTTTGTCTGCAAAAGAATTGCAATCAAAGAGCGAGCATTTTCTATTTCAGATTTATAGCACTGTACAACACAGGGCAGCACCTTTGTTCTTAAAATTCAGAGGATAAAAAGTTTTCTTGATTTACATATTGATCAGTTAAATGGATTTTATAAAATAAATCTTTAACATTGTCCAAGAGAAACTGACAATATTAAGTTAAAAACCTGTAGTCAACAAAGTTTTGCTATACCAGCTGTAAATTAAATAATGAAATTTTTCCATTTAAACATTCTTTATAAAGAAATGTTTTCTCCTTCTAATAAATTAGCTACCCAGAACAGCAGTATTCTTAAGAGTGGTTTATACATATTCATGCTTGCAGAATCATAGATTGTATTTCGACATCAGTAAAACATTCTGTTTGCATTCTGCAATTTTGGTAGAGCCCTTACCCTAAAGCTGTGACTCCCTTAGTTCCAGTTGGATCTTGTGAATCTTTGGCACCTCTATAGATAGGCCCATCCTTACCAAAACAGAGCAAAAAGTACTTGGAGAACTGACTGGTTCAGAGGTTGAATCAAATCCCATTCTGCTTTAGAACTGGGAAAATTGGGGCTGTTGGAAACACACAGTTTGAAATTCCAGATTACAGTTTAACACAGGGGTTTTTCATTGTTTCAGAATTCATTCAGGTCCCTATCAGGTATCTTGTTTGATCCCTTCAGATATATTTAAAATTACTACTGGCTAAATTATTTTCTTCTTTTTCTCAAGATGTCTTCTATGTTTCCTTTAAAAGATATGCAGTAGAACCATTTTTTCACAGTATTTTAAAAGGCTGGGAAGTTTTTTCAAAGGGGGCTATGAGCAAAGGAAGGGTGTGGAAATTGGACAAGTTAAAAAGAGAAGTTCAGTGGCTCCTGCAAAAGGAAAAGCTTCTGTTGAGCTCCAGGAAGTCTAACATAGTTTCAGAATGCTTTTTTTTTGCTGTAATTCACTATCTGGCCTGTTACTGTATTGTAATATTTATGAACTTATCTGATACCTAAGCCAGATTTTCTAGGAAGTATCATGAATCCTTCATTCATTTAAAGGTCAGAAAGAGAATTATAAAGATCATGGGTCTCAGAGCCGTTGCTGACAATAAATGTGCAGTGTTTCCAATATTTGTCATAGTGCAGAAGACGAAAGAGGAAAATTCACAGTTTTATTCATAGTAAGTCTAAACCTGGAAATACTAAATAATTTTAAAAACAAAAAATCTGAAAGAGATGACCATCTCTTATTATACAGACCTGGGTATATTTTTAGTCTTCCATGTAGTATTTCTATAAAAATCAGGACTATTTTTTAAATCAGCTTTATTAAAACAATAATTTTGTGTTTATGTGGATATTTATATATTCAATATCAATTATAGAAAATTCTGAAACACTTATTTTGTGAAAAGTGACTATGAAATAAGACTTTAATGCTAGTTCCACAAAGGCTCAGCCTATAAGTCTTGTGCTCTGAATAACAACTTTTTTCAGGTTAATTATCAAAATAATGTCATATTATGAAAGAAGGAGGGAAGAAAACATCTTAAGGAAAGCCAGGCCACTTGACAAAAGACATAGATTTTCAGGCAGGGTTGGTTGGTTGTGATTTTTTTGTATCATATTCAGAAAAGAATTGTCTAAAAGAGGAGACCTGTCTTGCAGTAATATGTCAAATTTGGTGACCTATTTAAATTGTTGTGGCTGTCCCATCCCTGGCAGTGTTCAAGGTTAGGCTGGAAAGGGCTCTGAGCAGCCTGGCCTCGTGGATGGTGTCCCTGCCTGTGGCAGGGGTTTGGAACTTGATGGTCTTAACCTCCCTTCCAACCCAAACCATTCTGTGATTCTGTGAATTTAAACACTCTTAAGCTGGGTTATGAGCACCTGCTGCGAACCAGACAGAAACTGACGTTGTGCTGGGGGAAAGAAAATGCACCCTAAAGCTGCAAAGAGATGCTGGAAAAAAATTTGTGTCAGGAACAAGTGTCTAAGGCTAGATCAGTCCTCCCTACCAGTCTTGAGAGCTTTGTTCTGCTGCCAATCTCTGGCCCTTGCACCCCTCTATCCAGAGGAGAGCAACAAACACCCATCCCAGCACACCAACTGCCCTCATCTGGCAATCTGGGACACCCATCTTTCTGAGATTTTCTTGAGCCTTTTGTGTATTAGACAGGGTAACAAATAGAAGCATTTAGAGAAATATTTTATTAACTTCTGCTGTCTCCGCAGTTTCTGCTGCTGTTGTTAGCATTATATCTTCCAGCAGCTTGACCTTTAAACATTAAGTATCTGCCAGCAGGAAACAATAAAAGAAAGAAATTGTAACTTTCTAACCTCGAATATTTATTTTCAGAAGTGTATGTATGCACAAACACACATATGTGTGTACACACACACTGATACAAGAATTACACATATCCCTGAAGGAGATTAATATCTGGTTTAGAATCCATTAGGGTAACTAAGACCAAAAAGGATATGTGCACTTCATGATGAAGAATTTCCCCCATTTTTTCTTGTCAGAATTATCTTCTCACTCATACAAACAGCTTTTCCCTTGCTATAAAATCTCCATTAGATGGCTGCTTTCATTATGCTACTATCAAAGCATCTCCATTTAGATGTGAATTTCTTGCTTCTCTTTGTTTTTTGCTTTACTCCTACCCAGATCTCTCAGTTCACTGATCCCTTCAGCTGCCTAAAGAGTTCCACAGAATGCAGTTTACAAATGCAGATGTAGCCAAGCAATGCAGCAACGCACCTCTGCCTGCTCAAACCACTCACTCTCCTCATCATTGCTATATCTGGAGAAAAATATTTTGACAGTAGTTTGTATATTCGTGATATCTCTACAGTAGTAACAGAAAAACAAATAGAACTTAAAGAATCAGTTGTATGGAATACTAATGTATCTGTTCCATAAACAATTTCTCTTAGTCCTTAAAGAAAACATCCAGCTGAAACCTCAAGAACCTCAGAAGGACAGAGTCACTCTTTGAACTCTTCCATAAGTAAATAAGATAGTACTGGAATTGAGGTTTTACTGTTTGCAGAGTTTATTTTATGGTACAAAAGGTTAAATCCTGTGCAAGTAGAGCAGGGGTGATTTGTGCTCTCTGTTGTGTGGGAGTAGTCCTTCAGGCCTGTCAGGACACCCTGTGGCTTCCGTAGTCACAGCCAGGGGATATAAAACACTACTCTCTAAAGGAAATATACATAAATTAAAAGGATTTTTGTCTCACAGCCCAATTTCATACCTCTGAGTTTCATTTCTGATTTATACACATCGCAGCTAATAATATAGCATTAGTCTATTGCATGCTCACCTCTGATTAAGGTAAGGATTTGGTTTGTAAATGCCAAAGGGACTTGAGTATATCCCAGGCCTAAGACAAACAATATCCATATTGTGTTTGCTGTAAAATTTGTATGCAGCTATATTTTAAAAATTTCTCAGGCAGCTAATAGTTGTGTTTGTGGTTACTAGATATGACTAAAAAGTAAGGAAAACAACCAAAGAAAACAACGCCACCACCCCATACACGTCTGTAAATTCTATCTTGAGTTATTTATAAAGATATATAACACTCACACTACTTACATTACCATAACTTGGACTTCAGTCATGATAGTGTTCTTCCTCGCAGTGGTCCCAAAAATAAATTCTAAGCAGGTTTAAATTTGCACATTAGCCTTAATAAAATTGCATCGGTGTCCTGGTTAAAAGCTGAAGCAGAGGTTTCAGCTGAGCAACAACCTGATGGCAATGACCGGGGGGACTCTGCCAGCCGAAAATAATCACATTGTGATCAGAAACATAATCTTGGTGATTATCCAGAGCCCATCATCCCCGGGGAGAAAGCTGGGTGTGGCTAAAAGGAAGCACCCATGTTCACTTCAACAAGTTTTTGGTGAGGCTGTCAGAGCAAAGAAATAGGGACAGTCACAGAAGACTTCCATTTAATACATCTGGGATTGTTTTTTATAGATTTTTTTTTCCCCACACCTGTAACTGATGCTTGAGTTAACAGAGGAAACTGCAGGAATACAGAGGCATCACTGAATCAGAGCACTGTGAAATCTCATATAACACAAAAATACAAGTGAGTGATTCCAGAACTCTCATGAAATGAGGAAATCTAGTCAGTGTTGGTAGTTCGTGTTCTTAAACAAGCAGGCTGCCTAGTGTTAGGAAGTGCAGTCATTAAAAATGTATTAACACATCCAGTTCTGTCCAGACAAAAAGAAGTTAGCACAGCAAACAGAAAACAACAGCCATGTGCAGTGTTTGGATTCAGTCTAGGGAGATTTATGTGCCCAATTAGCTTTACGTATCCAAGTAGCTCTAGAAATCTAGCCGCAAATTCCTAAACTCAAATGAAAAGAAACAAGATGTGCAGAGTTCCAATATGAAGTATATATTAATAATCATCCAAAAAGCTTTTTTTAAATAATTATTTATCATATTCAACCCCAGTGAGATGATATTCAGGCTTGGTTTCATTAATTTTGACTGGTACTAGTTTAGGTCTCAAGAAAGTTATGAGAAATGACAAAAATATATATAAAGAAGGAGAGCTTGTCTTATAAACCAGGAGTGTGTATTTATACGGTTTTTCAATGCAAATTTTCTCATTCTGTGTTTTAATTTGATATAGATCGAAGATAATTTAGTAAATAAAAACAAGAGTAAAACCCAACAAAACAATTTTATGCCCTGGTTGCATTTACAGCAGACATTGGCTTATTTCTCACTAGGGAGTTTGGATGTGATGAATCCCATACATTTGTTTGATGTCCAAACAACCTCTTTTCCTCCACTTGGTGCAATTTTCCCATCCTGTGCTGCTTCACCCCTCAGTCACGTTACATATTGATAACCTGTAAAGATATTCAGATATCTCAGCACTGTCAGTGCTTAATGCTAGGTTTACTACTCTCTTGCAGTTTTTCATGGAACTCCTTTAATGTAATACAACAAAGTCTACTCTTACAGGAGAAAAAATCAGTAAATTGTGTACTTTATACCTGAGATATTGATACATAAATGGAGGTTAGAAGATTGTTTGGAGTCATTCTAAGAAGAGCACTGTTGTACCTGGGTTTATAACTTCTACTTATTTTGTTATTTCTTAAACCGCAAAATGGAAGATTTTATTTGAAATATTAATAATAATAGGAAATGGGATTGTTATTTCTTGCTAATAGATTGAAAGCTGATGATAATTTTGCACTACTGCTTTTTTTCATTAAAACAAGTTAAAAAAAAGATTTTAATTTCTCCTCATCATAAGAAGGAGAAGTAAAAGAGATAAATTAATGATTTGTTGTATCAAGCAAGTTATTTTCATGCTGAAAGAAATAGGGACGAAATTTTGGCCACTGCCACCTTTGTCAAAATCTCTCTAAACTGAAGAGTAATTAACTAGTCCAAACTTCAGAATTTATTTCAAATAAATAATTTGAATTATTTGTAAAAATGTACAAATATTTTTTGCAACAGAAAGGGTCTTTGCTTGCGTGCAATAGGTGCTCATAGAAAGAACAGTTATTAAACCCTGCTTCTCAGAAACACTATTCTCTAGCCTTATTTAAATTCATAGAGTTTTTGACTAGGTGGCCTGGCATGTGGGCTCAGTGTTTTGCATGAGTGTGAACTAAATAAAAATACATTAGTGTATCAAGCAGCTCAGGAATATAACTGTTCTACAGAGCCTAGATTGCCTGGTTGGGTTGATACTGGAAAAGGAACATTTTGAATTAGTAATCCTAGTCATGCTGCTTTGGCAGTGTTGTGGACCACCCTGAGATCAAAGGAAGAAATCACACAACTGCTGAATTGGATCTTTACAGGAAATATTTCTCCTGAAAACAAATTAAGAAAAAAAATCACAGCAAGTTACTAATTATCTCAAAAAAGATAATAACTTTATTAGTCTGTCTTTATTTCAAAAGGTATGAAAATGTCAATAAACAAAACAAAAATAGCATATCAACTGAATCAGAAACACTGAGTTAGTAATTTCAATTATCTAAGGAGGCAGATTGCTCTACATTGATGAATCAGGGGAAATATTTCTGTGCAGGTGCAGGGATGAATGCTAGACACAAATATGTAAGCATCAGGAAAAGCTCTAAAGCTAATAAAAACATGAAGGGTTGTGACTAACATCTAAAATGGTCTTTAATTTTTAGAGAAGCAATATCTGTAAAGAAACTTAACGCAGAGAGGACTGGCTAAATAAGGCAAAGAGCAATTCACAAGTACTTTCGGGATTGATATCCAAATCCTGCCATTGCAGTTATATGTTTATTTATTTGTTGTTAGATAGGAGATGAGTGACTAAATGCATGTTTATGAAAGTGCTTTGAATCTCCAAAGCATCTTAAGCAAAGCCGTGAATCATTCTGGCTCAAATCCATCAGGAAAGTATGGTGTGTGTTAGAGCCTGTGTCGCTTGCACCCATTTCCTATCCCGAGTGTGACAGTAAAGCCATGGTGTGATTTAGCTGGACATCACGAGGAACAAACAGTCAAAGTAATAAAATTAGAGACAGTGCCTTGTTGCTATAAGATATTAAATGTTAGCCTCACTGATAATTATCTAAAGAGTTTGACTGGTTCATTAATAATAATAATGATAACAACAACCACTACCAAAACCACACCAAAATTACATGTCTTTCCCACTTTGCATTAGTGATATTGTTCAAAACAGCGGCTGCCTTTTGCAGGATAAAAGAAAGTAGTTTGGAGTGGACTTTGTCAGAAGCCAGCCTCTTTTCAAGTTTTTCCACAGCCGTTCTTTTTGCCCATCAGTTGAATGCCCTCACAGCTGATTTGGGCAGACATTGTCATTCCTCCAGTACTCCCACTGAATGTCACACCTGTGGGGCACAATTTGCTTGACAAGCTTGACACAATAATCCCTTACTCTTTGGTTCAATTCCCACACACAGAAGTTACATGAGGAAGGTAATGGCACAGGTTTCCTATTTTTCATTACTGTTACAGTATTCTGATATTATAAACCACATAACTTAAAGTTCTGTAATGTTTCAGATATGCAGGAGTGCAGCTTGGCACATACAGCATAAACCTTTAGGATCTCAGTTGTATGATCTCTGCCTATGAAATCTTGTGTATTTTAAATAAACGAAAGGTTGTATTCTGCTCTATGAAATCACTGTTTACTTTGCAGAAGAAATACACAGTATACATTGAACTGTAACAGCTTAAGACCTTGGATAGATTTTAAGGCTTTAACAAGGATGCCAGTGCCAAACTGTATAGTGTGTTTCTGTACCATCACAATGGTGATAAATAGACGTTAACCAGGTGCATTGAATCCATCTGAGAGCTGCCTAAGTGAGAAGAGAAATGATGCCAGGAAAACACACCCCAGTGCCACATGATCTATGATGTGTCTGCTGAAGCTGGCACAGGGAGAAGTGGTGCCCCTCCATGCTCTGCCACTGCCATTACCAGGTTTACTATTTGCCCTAAGAATTCCAGTTCAGACTGAAAATATGACAGAACTGCCACCTCTTTGCCAGGAACTCAAGCCTGAAAGTCTATTTGTGGTTATTTTAAAGGGTTGCTAATGTCACAGAACAACATAGAACGGGCAGTGTCAAAACTCTTCTTGAAGCTGCTCCTTATGTTTCCAAATTGTTCTCACTTAACACACTCCTACACAGGGAATCCAATTCATTGTTGTATCCAAGGAGATATTAGAAAGCATCACCTCTTTCTTGATAATAAGCGTGGCTGGGAAGAAATATAAAGATATTACTAAGGATTCTAATTTTCAGTAGTAGTAACACTGCAGTTGAGAACCACTGACATGCGTCGGTCCCTGGGATGGCTGTGCTGTGGGTATCGGTGCAATGGCTTTCGTTTGCAGCTGTGAGCATTACTCATCTGGAGCTCTCAAACAAACCTGCAGAGACAGATGCTGCTTCTGTGTGGCTGAGAATCCAACACTGAGTGAGCCAGTTTCATGCGCTCGAGATAGAAGCAGACAAGTGTCCTCTTTCCCCCTATTCTTTCTGTTTTCTTTTACTGTCAATTCAGAATTTTGGTCGGGAGTTTTTTGGGTGGTTTTGTTACAGTAGTTTTTCAAGGCTGCACAGTTACACTGTAGTTTGTTTGGAAGGGGCAGGGGACTGCTAGGGAGAGAGCACCTGAAAGCTTTCAAGTTATATTTAAAAGGAGACCCAGACTTCATCTTTTGTGCTCTTACTGGTTATAGCAGTTAACTGAACTTTCCTTTCTGTGGATAACTACATGAAAAAAATACAGTATTCTAGAGTATTAGGACATGTCATCTTTTCCTTATAAATTCCCTACCCAGTGCTGCTTCTGACACAAGCTCAGCTTGTCTTTCATCCTCTATCCAACTTAATCTGAAAAGTACTTCGTATCAATTTCAAGGGAATTCCAAAAGGAGCATGTTCACACATGAAAATTAAACTGTTCTTATAAATGGCTTTTATGGACCCATTGGATGCCCAAATGATATTTAATTGGTGGCATTTCAACATTTTTAATTATTAACCCCTCTACTAAATTTGTTCTTGGGGCATACCACAAATATCCAACGTGCTTTAGCGAGTTCCTTCTAATATGAGAGCCAGCCAGTCACCAGCACAGCATCATAATAAGTAAATAGCAAATAATTCCTCATGAACTCAGGCAGTCAGAGCTGGATGTAGAGTTAGGACTCTGTATTGTTAATTAAGCACGGTCGGGTGACAAACAACCCCTGTACAGCGGGTGTGGTGACGATTGGCACAGAGCAATTACACACTGTGACAATTAATTTATTGCAGCAGAACTGTGAGGGTCAGTGGGGTCACAACAGCGAGCCGAAATGACTGATCAGAAATCACATTGATCAGAGGTGTTTTTTTCATCTACAGATATAAAACTTGCTGTGCTGTCTCCAGTGCTCTGCTAGTGCTTTGTTAATAACAGTGCTGTTATTAATACATACAGGCCTCCCTCAGGTCAGAAAGGTAGTTGCCTACTTAGCTGAAATTCAATGAAATCAATTAAATACTGCAGCCTTGGGCTAGTGTTCTAAAATAATATTCATTTTGAGCCTTTCTTGCAGCCTTGGAGTTTTTCCTTAATTTTATTGAACATCCTCAGGGTCCGTGTATGTGAGGAAGGGAAGTTCAGGGTCTGAAATAAGCCATCTTTTCAGATTCACCAACAGATGTGTTTGTTTAAGATAAGACCAAATATTTCCAAATCTGACAGAGCAGAAAGAGGGATAATAATTACTGTCACTGGAAAAGTAACATTTCCTGAACTAGATCCTCAGCTAGGGGAAACTGAGGAAGTTAATTAGGAAGGTTAAATGAAGGATAACCTGGTGATGTTACCCGAGTTACAAACATGTTTACCAACGTAATTTGGTCCTCTGCACTGAAGTCTATTTCTGTTTATCTTTTGTTTCTATACCTAAAAACCAATGAAAGCAGGATTAATAGAAGTAACAATGATCTGCACTTTTTGAAAAAAATTCATCCAGTGCAGAAAATACAGAGAAATGAATGTTTATCAGAAATTAAGTTCAAGAAATCCTTCATTGGTAGCTTTTTCTTTAAAGTATGTATAGATAAGTATTTGTAAGACACAGATTTCAAAAGCTTTAAAGATTCACTCCTTTGCTTTTTATTTAAGCAAATGATGATTTTACTGAGGACTCCTAGAACTCTTTAGTCAATGCAGACAAGCATGAGAAACATGACACTTCAGAGCCTTGAATTCCTTCCCTCCAAATTCACTGCAAGCCACAGATTAGTGGTTAAACCCCAGATTTTCCATACACGATATGTAATTAAGCTTGTTTCTCCTTAAAAGTTTTAAACCTAGAACAAAGGTAATGTTTATGAATTAAGGCCTGAAGGCACAGCATGGAAAATAATAAAAGCTAATTCTTAAATGCTAAAGTGTCTTTTGCTTTACAAAGACTGTGCAATGGCTATAGAAGCCAGGAGTAATTCTTAGGCTTTAGAAAATCAGTTAAAATTTCACATACTTGTTTTCCCCAAGCCTTACCAGATTTACAGGTGATTTGGTGTAAGAAGAACAATTTAGTCTCCTAATAACCCAGCATTAAAATGGTCCTGTGATCCAGAGAGAAAATGGCCATTTCAAAGTACTTGGTAAAATATAAGATCTGATTGTAAAGACATATTTTCATAGAATCCCACTATCACCAGCTGGTTAAATGGTAGATCTATAAATCTAAGCTAAAATATAGCAAAGATGGGCTTTTGGGCAGAGAGAGAATATCAATTGTTCGCCTTGATCTGATTGCAAAATCAAAGTTCAAATAGAGTCACACAACCAAAGGAAAGATAATGTCTTTATGACTTACTAGTTAAAGAAAAATTATGGTCTCCTTGATCAGAAAGATGCATTCACAGTGTTTTGTGTAGCATTATTTTGTGCAACTTCATCAATTATTATTTAATGCATAAAAACTTGTAACATTAATAAAATTCAAGTTAATAGTACAGCTTGTGTGCATTTATAGCCAGGACATAAATTCTTGAGCTTGAAAAAATAATTTATTTTTAGACTTTTTCAGTGAGTTTTTTTTCATGGGTTAGAGTCTCAGCTGATGCAAGTTATCTTTTGTTCAATGAAATCAGCGGAGTAATGATAACTTACACTGGCTAAAGATGTGGCTTTCTATTTCAACTGAAATGTTCAGTTGCTGGATTTATGAGGATATAATTGAGATACTCTCAAAAAAAAAAAGAAAAAGATGCTGTAATTTTCTCATTTATAATGGAGGTGTAGGGTGGGGAAATGGACGGACCATGAAATGATTAGACAGCTTGTGTGACTAATAGGAATACTGTCCCTAAAGGGAAAAAGAACATCTCACCAATACAAGTGCACTCAATTAGAGTTTTAAATTAGGGTGTAATTATGTTTTTTAAGGCAGAAAAAAAGAAGAAAGCTTTTAATCTTCTAGGTGGCCTCATTTTAACAAAAAGACAAATTTAGGAAGTGTTTTGGCTAAGATGATGCTCTGCATCTTTCATAAGTTTGGACTAAATCCAACCCCTGAAGGGCTGGAAACAGTTGTATTATCTTTCTTATACCTGAGAAAGGAGGAAACACCTCACCAAAACAACAGCACAACAGCCAATATATTTCCATTTTAATTATATCTTATTTTTGGAAAAATGAAAGGATTATTTATGTCAATTGCTTATATCAATTACTTTTATTAAATATTATGCAACATTCTAGATTTTTGCTTAGGGCAAGTTGTGTCTGAGGAACAACAATGGAAAAACAAATAGGCAAGCCTGGATGTGCAGGCTCAAGTGGCTGTTCACAAGTTTTCAGGTATTACACAGACCATGCTGCACGTTTTAGACCTTGATCTTGCACAAACAATGTGATTTTGACTGTTTCAGTATCTCAGAGATGGTAAGATAATGAAGCTTCCTAATTAGTACTTGCTGTGGTCCTGTCAGCTGAACTTGGTAGGTATTTAGATGCTTGACCTCCCTGGTGGTCCAAATTCAAAGGGAAAAAATTTTGCCCTCCAAGTTTCAAATGAAAATGTTTTGGTATTTCTAAGAAATGCATCAGAATGCAAAAAATAAATGTTTATGTGACAGGAGCAGAAAGCAAACAATAAGTGATTAAACTACAAATTCACTTGGTAGTTATCATTTAATATAAGGTGAACCAGTAAGAGGGAATAGCTGTGATGGGAAGAAGGAAGAAAAACTACTGTGGTCTGGATTAGTCCTTACCAGCAAGAGCTGCAGGCAAAAACTGAAAAAAGCTTCAGAGTAAGCTCAAAAATATTTTCTAACATACTTAGGTTCTTAAAGAATCAAAAGAGCTAATAATGAGCTTTTCTTAAAACATAGATCTTTCAAGATACTTAGGCACCTAAGAGTTCCTAAAACTTTCAGGCCTAAGTCTGTCCAGGTGATGGTCAGCTGCCAGCTGAAATTAATTCTGACCAAAGTTCCCACCAGGAAAACAACTTTTTCATCTACAGCATTACATGTACAAACAAGGTACATTTTTGCCCCTGGGCTCAAACATTCAGCCATTAAACCCTAAGCAGCCTTGATTACAGACTGTCCCCCTTGGAACTTCATAAAGAAGATAACACAGCAAGAAGATGTAGGAATTATAGCCCCTGTCCTAACCTGATAACCAATTTATGAAATAGTTATACAATATTGTATCTCTTTGATTGCAGATAAGGACATAAACCTGTTCTGCTTCCCCAGACACCGCTCCCACTGAATTCCTGCAGGATCTTGAACACGCTGTGTCTCCTTCTTCTGAACCCTTTAGTATTCACAGGGAAAAAGACCTCCAGTATGGTTCTGTAACCCTGGAATTAGTGCACCTGCCAGGGGAACCTGGAGATAGTTTCTCCCCCAGTGACAACTGGAGAACTGAAAATAGAGGTATTGCATCTTCTAGTGCCTATGGTATGTGCAATGAAACAGAGGGAACATCCTTGCAGGGGTAGATAGTGAAAGTTCTAACTAGTCTAAGATGAAATGGTATTTTTCTCCTTACCTTTTATTTGTTAAAAATAAATTAGTGTATCTTTAAAGTAAAAAAAAAAAAGAGTTTATAATTGCAGGAGGCACTGTAGAAATAACAATTTGCAGTCAAAACAAAAGCTTGCCCAATTATGTGTTTGTCATCTTAAAACAAGAATCCAGGGGAATATAGATCCCTGAATGCAAAGAGGAAGTGGGCAGTATAGAGGAGACAGGAGATGCACACGACTGTGCTGTCATCTCTCTGTCTTATTTCAAAGTATCACTTGGCTTTTTCTTAATTACACCCTTTGTGTGCTGGCACACAAATGGAGTGCAGCAACCAAGGCACAGAGACATCTGTAACTTTCTAACCATGAGTACAGTAAAAACTTACTGACTGGATCCAATCAGTATTAGAGCAGATGACCAAGTAGGTAATTGTGTACATTTTCAACAACCCTTGGGCTGGAAATCTGTAAAAGTAAAAGGAGAAGGTAGAAGCAGTGAAATGGGCTTTGGTGATTAGCTGGAAAGATTATTAGACTGGACTTTTTCTTGAGACTGTACAAGAAAAGAAAATTTTCACCCTTGCAATCTGAATATAATGAACCCCAAATTTCAATTCTTTCATTTACTGTTTTATCTTTTTTGTTTGCAATAGATTTGATGCCTGCTGTTTTTACCTCCTGTCTTCACCTAATATTATTGTTTCTCTCAGGGTAAAAGCATTATCTTTTTATAATAATACCTTTGGAATTGCTTTCCCTATTATGGCCTAAGTATTTTTCTTATCTTTAGCCATATAATCTAAGAAGCACCCAGGAAGAGCTTGCAAAGGCATTCATGCTTCCCCATTCCTTTCAGAATACTTTATACCAGTAAGCCTTGGAATCTCTAATTTGTGCCCAAAAACACCCACACAGAATCTGTTAAACAAATGACCTGCAACCTGAAATAGTCCAGGTACACATAATACATTGATTTTGTGGGTCTGCTGCAAACATTCCTATCTTCATGTAGCACTACCTCATAGCAGGAAGCAGAGTGCACTGACATCCGTTGACAGCAGATGAATATCTGGCATTGTTCTCTGTCTTTCTGTGTTCTTTAATGATTTCTAATTCTGACTATGAATCACACAATTGAAAGACTAGTGCAGCAAGGTACCACGTAAATCCTATGGTGTTTGTATTGTTGCTCCAAATGAATTGTCTGCCTTCCCACTAGTCAGTCAGGATTCTGGGGGGTTTGAAGCAGCTTAAGTCCCTAATTGGTAATAATTTATGTGTGGTAAAACTTAATGACACCAACAAGACAGTTCTTGCACAGAAAGTTAAGTGTTATTTCCTAATGTTGCTCAGAACATTTTCAAAATTGCTCTTAAAACTGCAGGGTGTGAGCAAGCCTCACTTCTGGTAATACTCCTATGGCTTCCTGCTTAAATGTTCAACAGTGACTTTATCTGCCTTCTAAAAGAAACCCTTCTGACTGCAGCACTTCAAAAGAGTATTTTAAAAATAAAAAATCAGAAGATGCTCCCAGCTGTATGGGACTGGATCATGCTCACGGCTGGGTGCTGAGAACTGTTCTGCTTTGCTTCGCTGTACCTTTACAACTCAGTCTCGGGCCTATTCAGGCTTGTGTGTTTAGTTCTGCTAGAAACAGAGAGGGATTTTCACAGGGCACAAGCAGGTCCATCCATGTCCTGTTGCTAGAAGAAATCATGAAGCACAGAACACTGTATGCTGACCATTCCAGAGGCCTACAAGAACGCCAAGGACAAAGCTGGACTGTGGTCTGCTTGGTCTGCAGAAGCAGAGCCGAGAAAGCCAGCACACAACTATTAGTTCAGCTGGCACTTTTCAAATACGTGGCACAACTCAGATAATGTGAGCAGAGGGGATGGTCCTTGGCCACATCCAGTGGCTTTATCTAGAATAATAAAATAATAAATAAGAATTACTTTTGTACTGGGTATCAGGGAGCCAAGCCACATTGTCATCTCAGCCTTTTAGCTCTGAGTCACAAAAGACTTTTATCTCCTTCCCAGTTACAACTGGATGGCAGATTGTTTAGGGTGACATTATCTGGGTCCAGATGGTCCCACCTACTGCAAAATCTGTAGTGCTTGTTTATTTTGTAGTGGTTCTATGCCTTGATCTTTTAACAGCTCTCTGGAGAAGGAGGGGGAAGGATTAGGAGGCTCAGTATATTGCTCTTCTGTGCCACCACTGAATGGTGTTTCCCCATATTTTCATTTCAGTTTGTGACTGAGTTGTATTCTAGAGGAGAGCACTGAACAGATTAGAATTTAATTGGAAGTAGAAGATGATTATTTCAGTTGCCCAATGATCTGCTGACATAAGGAAATTATAGTTAGGGAAAGGACAGCACCTCCTTGAAGTGCAACTCTACTCCAAAAAGTAAATCTGAAACTGTTTCTGACAAGTAAATATTTGCTATTTCTCAGGGATCCCATGGAAAACCTACTTAGACTCACAAGAATAATTCAGGTGGGAAAGGACTTCTCAGGAGATCTCTATCAGCCTCTGACCCACAGCAGGGTCACCTATGAGACGTGTGAGTTACCTGGGACTGCATCCAATCTGTGGCTCTGCAAATTGTTTGGGATCTGAGAATCATCTTGTTGGGGTTTGGTTTTCAGTTCTGGTTCTGCGTGCACAGTTTTGGTATATACATTAGGCCTCAGGGAAAAGGGCATACTTACAGTAAAATTCAAATGACACCTTCACCTCGAGGCACTCGCAGGGAATAGAGGTCACGACTTTGGAGGTGCAATCCTATGGACTCTCCTGAAGACAGACCTGAGCTTATTAAATAGCTGGCTATACAATTTATGCACTATTAACTACTTTACTCCATTTCCTGGTACACCGTTACAGTGAGGCCCCCAGGTAGGGAGGGAGTGATCAGATCTGAACGTTTGCATGGAATCCGTGAGTGTGTCCTGCTTTTAGGACACACTCACGGATTGAGTAGAATGAGAAGACAACATTCTGATAATTATCATCAAATTAGCTTCTCATTGAAACTAATTAGAGCACAGTGTGGCAGCCTGTGCCAGCCTCAACAGGTGCATCAAAACATTGCAGAGATACCAACTCAGCCCTTGACAGTGGGGCAGTTACTGTACCACAAACTGTGCCTCAGAGAGCAGTCGGAGTCAGGTCGCTCAGGATAAACCTGTGCTCCTGATTTTCACGTTAGTGGGGTGAGGTAAAGGCTAGAGGTTATCACAGTCTGAATTCCATCTCCGTGGAAACAGTCCGAGTCTGGTCCTTGAGAAGATTGTTCTTCAAGTTTAACAGAAACAGACACCTCTTCTGCTACCAAAAGGCAGGCCACAAATCCCTAGATCCCTGAGCTGTCCTTAGGCTACAGGTCAGGACGCTCTCTTGAGCAATGGAAACCCTGGGTTAAGCTCTGGGAGGCCTGCAAGAGGCTCATATACATATCCACCACTTTGCTGGCTGGTTATGCCATAGAAGTGTACTCAATTCCTTAGTTAGCATTTTAGAATGAAACTCTGCTGACTTCTGTGCTTTCAGTATTCGGAATTTCAGTGTATTAAGACACACTAGGTCTGCTGAGTCAGGCCTTGAGGAGATAAGCAGATGTTCCTGAACTCTAAGTGACAGCAGTGTGTAGGTGAAAGAGAGAAGCCTCGCTTCCTAAAATACGGTGCTCTGAATCCAGCTTGGTCCAGACCTTATTTTGCTGAGAACGGGTAAGGCACAGGGCAGCTCGGGCAGTGTCAGTGAAGACGAGTGACTGCACCCCCTCGGCTGCACCACAGTGGGGAGAGGCTGTCTGGGACATGAAGACCCAGTCTGGCAGCAATTAGACAGCTGACCCATATCCAGACCTCTGAATTATGACATTTCTGACCTAGTTTCCACCCTAAGTCTGACTATATTCCAAGCTCCAATAATCCTTTACCCTCTGCTGCGAGAAGCCAAGAACATGAATTCAAGGTCTCAGTGCCATTCTTTTGACAGTTTTAAGGCTGTTGTGTGAGAAAAAGTGTACATTACACCTCTTATATCAATTATTTATCCTTTTCCATATTTGTTCAATATTTATAATGAAGCCTTGGAATGAATGCTTCTTCCTTTCCAGAATTTATTTTGCTGTATATCTGGGCACTGTGTAAAGAACTCACACCACCACATACTGAAGTTACAGTAAATTCCTATTAGAGTGCCAGCTACTCACGTAAAAGTGTGTTAACAAAAGCTGATGTACTCACTTTCCTCCTAAATTTTCCTAAATGTGTTGAAGGACTTAAAGCATCAGTTCTGCTTCACAGGGAAGATCCTCACAGTTCCTTAACAGTGCTGAGGTTCTGTGCAGTCTTGAAGGACACCTAACTGTGAAAGGGAGTTGTGATCAAGATGTCACAGAAATATTTGGTGTACACCACATTCTTACTCTAGCCAAAAGTGATTTGATAATTTTTTAAAGCTTTAAGAAAAGGAAAAAAAAAAGAAGAAAAGCCTACCAAATTGCCAGTGGTCTTAAGGAGCAAAGAGCAGCTGAAGAGTGAACACCACCCTGCCTTTCTGGGTGTCCATAAGAAGGTTCAGTCCTCAACAGATTTACTGTGGATTGGGGGAAGCATAAAATTCTACTCCCCGACCCAGAGCTACAGGAAGAGTCTGGAAGGAGTAAACTGAATATTTCCAGAGCTTTGTAGTATCACAGACTATTCATCACACATTCTGACTCTGATAACATTTGCCTTTGCATTCTCTGTGGATTAAAAAAAAGAAAAAGGGTTTGTAACACGGAATTATTAGTAAAGGCTGGTTAAATGATGTTAAGTCCAAACAAAAGCTTTTCTCTGAATAAAGGAAAGGTTAACTAAACTGCACAAGGTATAGCAAATGCCATGAAAAAATTTAGCGTAGTCTAGCAATCAATATTATATTTATACTTTAAGCATAACCTTTTTTTAAAGGCTCAAATATGTGTGCTGGGTTTTAAGAAGTTTTTTAAAGTACAGCACACATAATAATGTTTGAGTCTTGAGAGTTGGAAGGCAATAGCTACCAGTTGCTGAAGGGGCTTTCCCAGGATAAGTAAGGATGTCTAGGCCTTGATCAATGTCTGAGTTGATATTTCCTTGGGAAAAATAGCAAGAAGAAGAAAATGCCCATTCCTCCATACTTTTTGTATGATTCTCTGTAAACTATAGCCAGATGAAGCATCTGTGATATGTATCCATAAACTGAAATATTTTACTGAGCCCATTTATGGTTTTAGCAAAATGAAAGAAAATAACCCCTAAATGTCTTGCTTTCAGTGATCCTCTTGCTCACATAAATCACTGGTGTTTGTGTGTGTTCTGCATCATCTCAACTCTTTTGTTGTAACAACAGTGGAGCTGATCAGACCTGGACAAATATAAAGATTTTGAGCATTTCATGGGTGTGTCAAAAAATGTTGCTTTCACATAAATGATCTCAACCTTTATGACCCTTTGGCAAGGTTCACTCCAGCTCTCTTTATGCTTTCCCTGTGTTGTCTTCCCAAGCATCTGCTTCTAGTTAGAAGTGCAAGAAGACATCAAGAAACTTAATTCAGTGGTAAAGGAACTCTGTCCAGAAATTCATCAGGTAGATATTTCTAACACTTCTCAGTCTCAAGGGTTGTGTCCAACAGTCACCTTTATTCCTACATAGAAGTCCTTCCTTTTTGTGGAATCATCAAGGTGGATTTTTACTTAGTTATCGGCTTTCACACAGTTTGGATTCCTGCATACCGTGAATGCGAATCATTTCTGTTACCTTGTTCAGTCAGTAAAAGTCTCTGCTTCACCAAATTCCAAGTGTGGTAAGCAACACAAAAGAGCCTGAAATGCCAGTTCTGTTTGTGCCAGTACTTGTTGCTGATCCCCTCAGTAGCTGCTTCCCGACTCTGCACCTCAGGGCAGATACAGCAGCACATAACAAAAGGTGGGTGTGGGTGGGATCTCTCACTTCTTCAGTTCTTGCCAGCAAAGCACTCTATCTCGTCTAAAGGGAGTTCACCTGTTTGTTAGTCCGGATCGCCTGACTCGCCCTCTGCTCAAAAAGGTAACGAAATTCTCGTGTAGCCTCACGCAGATCCCTGGCAAACCAGGAATCACAGGAGTGGAGGCATTCAAAAGCACTTGGGTGATTTAGAAGTGTGGGTCTATTGGCTCTCAGTGAGAATCAAGCTCTATTGGATGCCATCAGCCTTGTAACTGTATTTGAAGGGAATAGAACATATTGAACAATTTCAGGCCTTTTTTTTTTTTTCAGCTGCAATCATATTATTGCTCTGTAGTCCACAGTCAGAATCTTCTGCTTCCCAAAGCCCACAGAAAATATATTGCGTTTTCCTTTTTCCCCCTCCCTTCCCCTGTTTAGTGTCAGTAGTTCCCAATACCCCCATGCCTGGGGTTAAAATTTGTTGTAATGAAACATAGTATCAGACAAGCTGATGCAAAATCACAGATAATACCTGGACAGCTGATCAATACTCCTTTACATGCTTATAGGAAAGAATTGCTAAGTAGTTCCTATTATTGCCTTGCTGCTATCTACAGTAATGGTAAACATTCTAAAGTGGTTTTAAGTATTATTAATCTATCAAAATACTTACAATTCTGGCTTCATCAGTTGGCATTTATTTCACTATAATGAAGATCTTATTTTTCAAGTGGAAAGGAAATTATTATTATTACTTACCTTGTTCTCTTTTCTAGTACAAATTATATCATTAGGACAAGGTTTACACATCTGCTTCTTAAAATTTGGATCATTTTGAGATTTGATTCCACTTACCAGCTTTCTCTCCTTCAGTGGTGAGTGTACACCCACACACAAGTGTGTCAGCAAAGCTTTCACAGAAATGATGACTGGCATTTTACTGAGGCCTGTGTCTTCATTGCTTTGACCTTTTAGAAAGCACAACACATCCTGTGTGAAACACTTATTTAATAAAATGCACATTTTTACAACAAGGTAACACTTGTTGGAGGATCCACGAAGTAGCAGCGACTGGAGAAGTGCAGCAGTTCTCCCTTTGACTGGAATAACTTGATCAGTTGTCTTTTATAGACTACAAACCCAGAGTGAGTCCACAACATCTGAAAAGATATATTGATATTTTAGTCTAGGATTTATTTGGGGGAAAAAAAAGAGTATTACAGGACCTTAGATTTGTACAGTCACCTATTGTGCACAGTGCTCCTGACATGAGGCTTTTCCTTTCCACCAGGAGAATAGGTAATCTGCATGGAATATTTCCTCTCTGCCTCCATAATAACAACTTAAAAAGAAAGCAAGCAAGACAAAGACAGATGCTTGATTCATAGATTTTCAGGATTCTACTGAAAACTTGTCCAGAAAGTTAAACAATAATATATTTTATATTATGCTATTTTATGTAATAATATTGAGTAATATATATATATTACTGATGACACTGTCAGTATCATGAGATATTCAAATTATCGGTCTCTAGCAAATCTAAAACCCCCTAAATTTTCACATACATGCCAAATCTTAAAGAGTTTTTTAAATATTTGCATTACTGCCTAATTATCTTTTTTTCAGTCTACAGCATTCCAGTTAAACTCCCCTGCTATCTTCCTGTATCAGTGATATAATTGTATAACATTTTAGAGGAATGTTGTATTTCAACACTGTATTCAGGAAAATAAAATGAAATTTTAAGAACTTTCAAGCTAGCTTCGGCATTTCTCAGGAAATGTAGGGATGAATCAAGCATGTGTTTCCCGTCCCACTTTGCCATTTACAACCTCTGCAAACCTGCATTCCTCAAACAGCAGCACCTTTCCCAAGCTGAAGTGTGACTGTGGCCCTATATATTGTCTCTTAGTGCCTTTATCTGCTTAACTTTCCCTGGCTTTCCCAAATCCTTGAAGCCTGCCCTCCACCCAGTTTGAGTGAACTGCTAAAACTAATTTTCACCCTGTGATGAGGTGACAACTGATGAACAGTGGGTGTGTCTAATTGATTTCTTTTTAAACCAATGATTCTTTTATGTACAAGGAGAAAGAAATTGCTCCTCTCTACTGGAGACACAAAGCATTTTTGGTGTGAGTTAAAATAACCTCCTCCATGACTGACATGACATTACTCTCACTATTTCCTCTATGATTATATGATCTCTGCCATATCTGGGATGGAAAATCCATGTGCTATGCCAGTTATACAGTACATTCTAGTAAGGGGTCATTTCACAGGGCAGTATTAAATTAGTTTCCAAGACTATGACAAACTACAAAGTAGCCAGTTTTGCTGGCTGGCTGGAGACACTAATGAAATCGAGAAAATGCAGTTGTCGTTTGCAGTGGGACTTGATTCTTGTCAGTAAAGACCTCTTCTGAGAATCACAGGTTTGGCAGAGAAAATGTGACAGTGAGAGGAATGCAACTGGAAAATCGTTCATAAGCTTTTCCTAGTCTATTACTGTGTCTCACTTAATGGAACTAAAGTGCTCTTGAAAGCACAGTCTTTTTTACCGTATCAGTTGACCTCATCTCTTGCAAATGCAGGTATTAATTTTGCTTAGAAAACTATTCCTTAAAATAGGGAACCAGGAAACATTGCTTATATAATTTACAGTTTAATGAGACCTTAATACGTGAACAAGCTGGCCAAAGGTAAGCCCAGCTACCTCCAGGCTGAAGTGGTTTGGTTGGAGAGGGCGTTTCAGGGCAGACCTAAATGCTGGCTTTGGTATGGCAGGGGCAGAGCACAGCAATTATTGGCTTTGGGCTTCTGAGGCTGGGCTGAAACACCAGACAGGAACCCCCAGCCTCCTGCTCTGTCCTGTTTGAATTCTCATACACATCTTTGCTTCAGTCTTCATCAAAGGGAGGCTGGTTGCTTCATTTGGACTGGCCTGAAAATAGTCACCTCCTAGTCCCTGAAACAAGCAAAGAAAAAAAGGACTACCCTGAATCACCACTGAAAACTGCAAGGAACACGGGCTGATTGCCTTCACCACCTCCCCATAGAAACACACATTTGGAACGGAACCAACCGCTGTAGCAGTAACAGTACTTCACCCTTCAGTACACCCAATCTAGCAAGGATCTCACTTCTAGAGTGTATCTGTATTGCCCTTTTTCTTAGCTAGCAGTGAGGCTATTAAAATATTTTGTATAAGGTAATTTTGTGGAATAACAGGAGGGAAAATACTTTCTTTTTTCATGCTACACAGCTTTACAAAATTCTTTGGTCTCCTTCCCTTATTGAGCCTATGAAAGCTCAGCTCCTGGAGAAATGCCAATTTATGTAGTTTCATTAAAAAAACCTCTTAACAACAGATCAGTATATATTCCCTGTGGGGAACATCATCAGTTTATCTGTTTATGGAAGCAGACCTTAGGAATTTTATAAAAATATAGATACTTTGAAGATAAGACAAAATGATCAAACCTACCCAGATTCAGCTGAGTAATTTTTAAAGACTGAGCCTAAGATAACAGGGGTGGATTGGAAGGGATTTAGATTTGGTATCCTATGAACAAATCCATCAATGTTCCTCTATTTCCTCTGAAAACCTTTAAATTAGATTAATAGAGTTGATCTGTTTTATGTCTAACCTAGTCTTCAACTCACTCTCCCTCTGACAAAGCCATTAACTTGGATAAGCCTTACAGTACATGTAATCCTGATTTTTCCTACATCTGTCTTGCAGGTTCACATGTTTGACCTGTATCTGTACTAATTGGTTGAAATATCTGTAAAGTCTATCTCCTTTTATAAGGCTAGAAAGCACAGTGGATTTAGGGATTTACATACAAATTAAAATAACTCAAGTTGTTAAAAGTCTCTCCCTGCATAAACTCTATTACATTCTAGGAACGAGATATTTCATTCTGGTCCTGCAAAAAAAAAGTATTTATTCACTGAAAAAAGAATAGTAAGAGCATTTGCTCTTTGAAACTCATTCAAAAGAATAACGTTGATTCAGATCCTTTTGAAACCAAAGGCCTGTGATGGAAACACATTGTTTTAATAAAAAATATTACTATTTTTGCTTACTATTTGATCAGTTTTAATCAGCTGATTCATCATTTCTAATGTGACAGCATATTTCACTACCTTAGAAAAAGGGAGAGGCCAAATATCTGATCCTACAACCTGCTACCTCCAGCAACTGCAGTACTGACAAGAATTGAGCTAAGTACATACCTTATTTTCCATATTGCCTAATCTCTGTTATACAACTTGAATTTTATGGCTTGGGATTGGCAAGTATTATATCTAAAAATGGAAGCGTTGTAAAACTGGCTAGAGTTGCTAAACTTCACCCAGCTCAGTAATTCTCATAAGATCCCTGCATCACCCATGATGTTCCTGTGGAGCTGAATTTAAGCATTGATTTTAGTGGCTGAATATCAAGTGTGCAGATCCAGGTGGTCTTTGTGCTATGTCACCTGGAGCAGGCAGTGCTGGGGAATGTAATGCAGAGGCTCTCACTCTTGCATCCATGCTTCTCTCATCCCTATTTTTTCCTTTCTCCAACCACTCTCTCCAATCTCCTAAGCTCTGTCCATAGTTATTAGCTCAAGTACAGCTTGAGTGCAAGAAGATCTATTACCTCCAGTATTTGAATTCCTTCCAATACTTTTCCCTGAGTAGAGAAGATTTATTGCCTCCAACTGGCCCATCTGTGTGAGACTGTGCTGTGTGCATGAAAGTGGCCTGGCTTAGCACTAACTCAGGGATGGCCACTCTGGACTCAAGGGGAGAGGAACCAAAGATAACCTTTGGAAGCAGCCAGGGGTGTGCCTGGGACAATTTCAGTGTATACAGAGCACAAGCAGTATGTGGATATACACACACCACTTCTCTTATTTCAATCAACTTGATGAATTAAACCAAATTCTAGGAAGGATCTCTTTCTGATCAGTCCTAACAATACAAACACCATAAAATACATGAAAAGTAACTTCTCACAAAGCACACAGTGGTATCTATTTCAGCAGAAATAAATGGCTATAAAATGCAGTTTTCATGCAGAAAAGGGAACTAAAGTACCATTTCAAGTTTGGTTCAGCATCAGTATCATGGAACCTCTGTTCAAATCCTCAACTTTCTGTCAGAAATCTTTGATTATATTTACCTTGAAGAATTTTAATATTCATAGGTTTGAAATGCATAAATTAAATGTTTTGTGTTGGGATCAATTGCTCATTATCAATTAAGCATTTTCATCAGCCAGCATTCTTAAACCTTGACTTTCTCACTATCAAAAATTAACTATTGGTGCTATTTTAAGACCAAATAGTAGCATAATATCTTCATGTATTTATCCCTGTATTACAGAAGGAGCAACAAAAATAATCTAAATAGTCCTAATAATGCCAGAAAAATCTCATTGACTTGTGTCTTTTTAAATTCGTCCCCTGTGAAAATATGTCTATTCTTTCAGTTGACTACAGTATGATAGAAGTGGTATGAAAGATATCTGTAAAGTAAAAACTGGCAAAATCTCTGCTTTACTTTATTTTGTACACAAAGGAAAAAGAGATTCCTTTCTCATGTACGCATTAGAAGTAAAATTTCTATTGTGCTGACATCAATGTCAAATTCTGAACAGTTTTAACTGAGCAAGGATTAAATTTCAGAAGTTTGTTATGTGCCAGATAACAACTTCTCCATCTAAATCACATGTTCCATAAAGCACTGTGATAGTTTCTGGGTTTTGTCAAAGGAACTATCCAGCTCCCTGGCTGGATCAAAGCTATCCTTGCCACTGTCATAATTATTAATTAGGTATTAGTAATTGTTAATTAGGCACTATTCCTAAAATCCTTATTTTATTTGAACTTGCGATCATACTGCCTCAGAGAATTTTACATTAATGTTTGGTAAAATTTTTTTGCACCTAAGAAGGTGACTTAAAAAAATCATTCTAAATGGGAAGAGATTTTCTTAATAGATCGTTTTCTGGTGTTGATGATGTTCATACCAGGTTTCTTAAAGCATATAACTAAAGTGACTAAAATATGGACTTTTTCTTCCCTGGGTAATCATTGTTAAAATATGCTTCTGCAGAGATGCTCTGATTCATTCCTTGGGGAATGTTAACTGCATAGGGAGCTTTCCTCCAAAGTACACTACAGTACAGAAGATATTTTAAATTTGACAGTGGGAAAATATGTTGTGGCCAGTATGATTTCAAATGCCACGAACAGCAGGCTCCGATAATTTTGCTGGGGATGTGTTTCCATGGGTCGTTTCACCATGGGATTGGCAGTTTTGTCTGATATTTAATGATAATTCACTCTCTTTATTCTGTCATATTACACTTGGCTGTTTGTTAATTTGTGTGTTTAAGGGGCTCCAAGGAATGTGTACTGTGAGGGTACAAGAGGCAAATGGGCAGGACCTAAAAAACCTCTTTGTAACAAGCAATATGCTCAGATGTATATTTTTTTTAATGTATGTTGATGTATATACAATATAGATGTACATATCATAGTTACAAGGTTAACCTTTAACACCCATTTCACTGCCAGGCCCAGGCCAGCCTTGGGACTACTTTTTTTTTCTTATCCCTTTTTAGATCATTCTACACAACACAGTACACAATCTACTGTGTGACAATCATATAAAACTGTGTCAGACTCAGCCAGTGACTTTAATTGTGTCACAAATGTAATGTGACATGAGCAATGCACCCTGGTGTTCCAAGGAATAACACAATGTGTCACAGTGGCAATGTGTAAATTAGGCTTCTCCAAGTGCCATTGTTATGGAAACTGTGGCCTTCAAATGAAGCTATTGCTCCGGAGTGCAGGAATCTGAGCCCAGGAGCAGCTCTGGCCTGGGATTTGGTTATGCCCACACTGAATTCTTTTCTGTGATCCGTAAATAATTTAACAGTGCTTCTAACTATCCCAGCTAGACTTCAAAAGACTTTAATCAAATGGTTACTCTAAAGGCATCTGTATGTATCAAAAATCTGCAAGACTGCAGATATGTTTTTTTCTCACCAAGGTGCACTTCATCTGCCAGAGAGGGGAGTCCTTTTTCTTCCTCTCCACATCTATAAATATACCTGTGCATATAAGGATTTCAGCTACTGTGTGCATGCCACATATTCTACTTGGAATTGAAATGTCTATAAGTCATGTTCCCTAATATTTCTAAAACTTGAGTAGATATTAATTTAACATTTTGAAAGAGATGGTAATTAGATGTTTCTTGTGTGATAGCATAAAACATTTAAATTGCACCCATCTCTATATTTTGAAGCTTAATGCTTCAGTCTATGTGATAGACTGACTCCAGTCAGGGGACTCTTTTGTTTTGTTCACTAAAAAGAGATTTTGATATGTGCTTGGTGTGCTTGATTAACAAAGCTAACAAACTTCTACTGTCCATAGTAAATAATTAAATGATATTCAGTGGACTGTGATCTTTGCGTGAGAGAGCCATTTAGGACTGGGGAGAACTATACTCATAGAGCTTGGTTAAATGTTATTACAGTTCAGGTTAATTATTTTTTCTAATTAATCTGATTGATTAAAAGTAGCTGTGAAGCCCAACTGGAAAACCAGAACAACAAAGTTATTGAAAAATCAGCTGACTGTGGAAAAAGATCAGGAAACATGCTACTCTAAAAGATGAGAACAAAAAAAGAAAAAGAGCCCTGCCCACCGCCCACAGTCACAAACCTGGAGTGGTTAGAATGTTTAGTCTCCACTGCCTGGAGTTAAACCATCCCTAATGGTCTTAGTTCCAGCTCACTTATTTAAGTCAGTTAGGTAATGTCTTTTCTACTCTGACTTTTCATTCTTTTGCTTTTGAAAATCAAGTATATGTTTAGCATTTTGTAGGTGGGAGCTGAAGTGACCATTGAATATAAAATTCAGAAAGACGCCTGAGCCCAGCACTCGTGGTCCAAACCAGTGGGAATATTTTAAGGCTACCAGCCAACTCCACAAGACTAACAGCTTCAAAAGCCTTTCTTTGCTGGGGCTATGCTAGTGATGATGGTGCTAAAGACTCAGCACCACACTTGTGTTTGAATTTGTGTGATTATAGGCTGGGCCTGTGGGCTGAATGCCCATTAATAACTGGAGTACACTGGTGTGTTCCTGAACATATATCCTGGTTTAATCTGAACTGAATCCAGTTTGCCACAGAATGGGAAGTGGATGTAATTGGAAGACCCCGTTTAAGAACACTCTTACTCCAAGCTGAAGTATCAAGGCAGACCCAAGCATTTATCTCCTCTCAGGTCAGTCTGGTTTGTAAGCTTTCCGTTCTCCAGGCCATCATGTTGTGGTTATCAATATTTTCTGTTAATTACTACCACTGATGTCTTTTCATGGCTGCATCACTGAAGTGGGGCATAGTCACTCTTTGTGTGTTGGCATTTCCACCCAAGTTAAGCATTTAAACTGTTTGTTTGTTTGGCTTTTTTATCATTTCCAATTAAAGGGTTTCTTTTATACTTTTGCCATGAGCCCATGTGCACTTTACTCTGTTGCAGAGATTCAAAATTAACAAATATTGTATTTGTTCTGACAACGTGCTCACTCATAGGAGCCAGCATTGAGGGCTTGACTTCTGAGCTCTGTGTTTGTACATGCTAGATAGGAGGGGCAAGTCACAAACTCTGGATCTGTGTGCAGGCTAGTCTGGGCTTCAGAGTGAATGTCTGGGCCCTCTAAAGAGAGAAATATATCAAAAGTCTATCTGTGTCCCACCAGCACAATTAAACACTCCAGAATGTGTTGAAGTTGTGATTATTGAGCTTCTCAGACATGTTGAAAGAACTCAAAATTGCCCCTTTACACCAGAGGTTTTCATTTAATTAATACTATCAAATAGGCTGCTGTGTCCTATTTCAGAATAATCAGATTTCAATTATACTGCAGTCAGGCCCCACAAGACCACATAACATCCCTGTTTCTGCAGATTACACTAAGTTATGATATTTTGAATATTTTAATTTGTCTTTTTTGTCTGGTTTTATGTCAGAGAGGCAAGTTAGATATATTTTTCCAACCAGCTGACTTTTTCAATTAATTATTCAGATCGTAGGCAGTTCTGAATTATTCTAAAAGGCTTCTATAACCTTCATTTCAGCAATTAACACTCACTGTTAATGTCAGTCTGTTCTGCCAAGCAAATCACCCATCTTGGCCTTCTTTGTGCCAGGATACTTTTTTTCAGCAAAAAGGAGATGTTCATGCTTCCGTGTTCCATGACAACAAGACACAGAAATTAGGGAGATTACCTGATTAGAATGAATTGAAAATATTAACCACTAATGTATTGTAGAAGATATTAATTATGTGTATGGGCTTCTTTGGCGTGATTTGCTTTGGTATAACACAAAGAGAGCAAAAATCAATGGAGAAATAATGTGATTTTTAAGTATAAAAAAAAAGAAGTTTAACAATTTCTCTGTACCTGATCTGTTCCATCGGTGGCACATAAAAACATCAGTTAGTGTCTACCACTTTTCTCTGACAGAACTCTGAAACTGAGTGCCGAACCATCTGAAATCCCTGAAAGGTTTTCTATGATCTTCCAAAAACTTTGAATCAGGTTCTTATCCACACATGTGATTTACTTTTCTTCTCTAGCCAGGGTTTCAGAGTTTAACATTGAAAATTGTTTATGTAATAAGAGCAGCAGGTCTATTAATACCCTAAATACAATGTGCATAAGGTAGCACTAGAGTTGATCTTTTGTTGGATAAAGAACAAGACTTATATTTGGGGGACTCTTGATTAGGTTATGATATCATAGTAACGTCATAGGAACAAGAATAAAAGATGAAACCAATTTAAAGGTCTTCAGTGGTCTCAAGCTTTGCAAAGTGATTTGAATGGCTTGGATTGTAACAACTAGAGACATAGAAGACAAAGATTGATTAGAAAACATTAAGAGCTCTTGGCAAATAAGAATTTTAGTAACACAGATGCTGCACACAAATAATCCTTGTAGAATATGACTCTATTGTTCCATAATTCAGGCATAAGTGGGGAATTCAGTTCGATTATAATGCTCTAGTGTGAAATGTGACAGCTAAAATTGCTTCAATGACCCTCATCCAAGAGGGTGTGAATATTCAGAATGTGATTCTTATGCAAGTTTTTGTATTACTAGATCTGCCCGATATACTCCCTTATTTAATAAATACTGTATCTCCCTTACTGGTTTTCTTTTTCCAAACCGTTTCTTCTTATCTCACTTGCTTTGCTGACAATTGTTAAGTATAGAATACAGTGATAAGAGTATAGAGAAAATTAAATGAGAAAATGTAATGACAGCTGTGCACACTGTAGGATGGTAAACAGTCCAGCCAACAGTCCAAAAAATTTAATGAAAAAAGAAGGAAGGACATTCTTTTAGATGTCACGTAGAAGAAAAACAGGTCTCAGTAACAAAGGATCTAGGCTGGCCTTCGTACATTTGAAGATCATATTTCACCCTCTTTAGATCACATACAAGGAGTTTTTCTGCTTGGCTATGCTAATAGTTTTTCTGCTAATCTTCCAGCTTGAGGAAGACACAGGAGAAATAACTACAGAAACATTTGGAAGGGTTCGTGTTTGCTACGGGAGTACAGCAGTTGTGCAGAGCAGAAGGGCACTGACAAATATGAGTTTGACTGCTCACCCAGGTAGAATTCTTGCTTGAGAAGTCCCTCTGCCCCTCACCCCTCTAAGTCCATCGGTGGAAACCAGAACATGAGGTGCTGCATGAAGATGAAAATCTCAGAAGATGCCGTAATTCCAGCTGAAATTCACCAGCAGAAGGGAAGGCACAAACAGCTGAGGTGGCAAAACAATGACCAGATCCATCCTGCCATTACCAGGTGGATAATTTATGAATAATTTATTCACAGAATGTCAGTGGGTTTTGGATTTAGAAATAGTATCAGAATAAACTCTAGCTTTCTCTGATCCTGTTCGAGAGCAGGCTCTGCATATTTTTTCAAACATTGTTCTGATAATCTGCTCATTCATGAGCATTTTTTTGTGACTTTCAGGTAATGGAGTTTGCCATTGTTTTAAGAAATATGCCTAACATAGTTGTTGTTACATTAAGCAACTAGAAGATATCAGTCCGGTTTTCAATAGGTAACCATAATTATGCATTATTATTAACCAGCATAATTACCTACTAATAAGTAATTTCTACTGACTAATCTACAAAATAGCTTATAATCTACTTACTAACCTACAAACACCTGACAGGACCTACTAATAAATTTAATCACACTCCCAAGGCACTGGAGGACAAACACCTTAGGCTATGTGCTTCCCAGGGCACTTTACTGGGATTACTGGGACACTAAATTAAATGTGAAAGCATATTTCAGCTAAATTGTGGCTGCAGACTGGTTATCCACATTCCATCCTGGATTCTGAACCTACTTTACTGGCAGGAGCAGCAGACCTGGTCCAGTCTTCCTCCCATCTCCCCTGTGACAGCATCCGTACAAGCACAAGGGCTGTGCTCCTTTCACCAATTTTGTCTGACCCAGAGATAATTTCATCATCACCACTATGCTGTAAGAGAGAGAACATCAGCAGCCATGTGGGTTACACCAGGTTTCACATGCCTGCAATCCCATCTGCCCGGGAACTGCCTGCTTTTCTTCCCCACTCTTCTCCCCATTATCATCCCAGCACCATCAACACCAATATTGTGCCCTGGTACTTTCCTTTATTGCCACACCCTGGTATCGCCCTTGAATCCACTGTACTCTTCAGCCCCAACATCTTCAGCATCTTTCTGGTCTCCAAAGCCCTCAGCAATTATTGCTTCAGGCAAGAGGGCCTGGTGACATCTGTATCCTCCCTGCCCATCTTACTGCATCTCTTTCAACCAATGTAATTTCAGTTAAATTCAAGGTCGTCTCCACACAGATCCCATCCTCAGGATTTTGCAGACACTGCAGGAATGTGCTAAGCTAAATATTTACCATCACAAGTTCCCAGTGACTATCCCACAACCACTCCCTCAGCCCAGTATCGTTCCAGCTCGCAGACAATCCCATGACACCATAGAGTCGTCTCCTCCCACCTCTCACTCTGAAGGGTTACATGAAAAAAGGCAAGCATTGCCTCATGCTAATAGGTAAAGTGTGATTAATATTTTTTCTATATTTAGTCTAGTCAGCTCACTCACTGGGTGACATAATTAATGGATATATAGATTTGTATTCCTACATGGTTCTTTGTTCTGAGGGAAAGATATCCTCTGTTCAAAGTAACAGTATGCAAATACCTTGCTGGTGGGTGCCTACTTATCACCTTACCTATGCAGCAGGAAACAGGAGAATTTTCTCAAGACTTGACCAGCTACAAAAGGACTGCGAAGCACTGCTGCTTTTATATATATATATACATATATATATATATATATACACATATATATATATATAATATATATATATACACATATATATATATATACACTACTAGTATTTCCAGGCACACAGTTAAAAGAATTTGAAGGCTGGATGCATCTTGCCTCCTTGGCTCTGAATTGGGAATGAAAGCGGGGTAGCTTGTGTCTGGGTTGCTACTGTATAGCAGTGTCTCTTCCTGTGCTTAAGCCACCTCAGCAGTATGGCTGAGCTGGGAAAGAGAAACTGTAAAGGACACATTGCACAGAAAAAGGCAGGTTTGGATAAAACTCTCACCTGAGTGTTTATTATGCTTCTCCTCATGAGAGTCTAATTTGCTTTTTTTTCTCTGACAAAACTAAATCTATCATTAAGCTACTTTTAGAGACAAAACAGGCCAAACAGCAGATATGGTGGAGAGAAATGTTTTTAAAAAAGGGTCTGTCCTGTAGGATTCATCCAACTTTCTTTGTGGAATTCATCCAACTCACAGTAAAGAACTGAAACCTTATGACAAATGTCAGGGAATATAGGATATATATTCCCCCACTGATGTCGTCCACATATTTTTTCCTCTTTTTTCTTTTAGCAGCCATGCTCTCTTCACCTTAAAAAGAAGCTCTTGAAATTAAATGCCTCTATGGAAAACCCACATCTGGGTCACAGTTTAAAGGCTGTTGTCTCTGTGCTGTTAAGATGATTCCTTGTCAAGCACTGGAATAAGTAGACACATGTGCAAGCAACTGGGCACATTCAAGCAAGACATACTTGTCAGCCACTGAGTCTTTGCAGTGATTTATCTGAATTTAGGGTTCACTCCTGCTTTCTGTGCAGATTTCAAAGGAAATTGCAACCATACATATTCATCATCCTCTCTTAATGGAGGTACAGAATCAGGAACTAAATAAGAAATGAGCTTTATTCAAAATTACAAAACAAAGGGAATAGAGTGATAAATACATTGGGGTATTTTTATAAATTATGTTCCGTGACCTTTGCACTCTGACTGATAAAACTGAGGGGGGTTTATTTTGTTGTCCCTTGGAGGCACATTTTTGATCCCTAACAGACTTGCTTTAGAATAAGATATACCAATATTTAGATCACTTTTATTTTCCATTCAGACAGCTCAAAATTCAACTGTATGACTGTGTTAGCTGTAGGTTGTTCCTGGGGGTATGATAGTCATGTCTGAAGTTCTTTTGTTTGAGTAAGAAATGTATGTTTCAAGCCTCTGTGAATGTTTTCATGCTGCAGTTGATCAGGTTCAAAGTGCAAAAAGGGAATGGCATTTTATCCTTTACTGCTGAGCACTCCTTGAAGTACTACAGTCTTCATTTATGGCAGTCACCATCTGTCTGACCTACTCATGTGGCCTGGTTGACTGTAGGATCCAAACATCTCACATTTCAGATTTATTCATCCTCACAACACCTGATAGAGCATAATTTTCCTGTTCTTACAGTGGAAAAAGAGAAATATTTGTGGAGAAAAAGTTGCAAATGACCAAGTAACTTTTAATGTTAGAGTGGAAAGTATGTCACTGTTGTCCAGATCAAAAGCAATATTTAAGTGCCCGACTGGCTTTGGTTTTAATTGAAAGCGTGATACTGAATTGGGCTAAGACCCGTTTGCAGCAATATTCATTTTGCATTAATGGATATGATTTATAGGAATAAAACTTTTCTTAATGAAACTCCACATAATGAAGCATGAGCAACATCTTATATATTTTTATGAGTCCAGGTTTTATATATTTAAAGCTTAGATGGAGGAGGCAGGAAAAGACTTACAGAGTAGACTGGGGCCCACCAAAGAAAGGCCAGTGCAGTTACCGGTCTGTGTCCTGTCTCTTCTTCCTCTGTGCCAGATGGGGAAAAGATGGCTTTACTGACGGGGTCAAGAAATGAAAACAGCGGATATATGACTCGCATTTGTAAATGTCAGCTCTGCCTCTCCCTACATCGTGGGACACAGAGCAGTTCAAACATTCCCTTTAGCTTACACTTCATGTTTCAGCGTCTTTCTCCTTTGCTGGTTCCTGTTCACTGGATACACAGCAACATCCAGTGAGCTCTGCCTGCCTCCACAGTCCTTGGGCACTCGTGCCTTTGTGTAAATTGTAGGTGTAACCAGCTGGAATGATTAATGGGGAATATTACTGCATCTCCTCTTATTCCTTTGTTTGTCCCAGCGTTAGGATTACCATTGCCATCTTTAGTTTCTTACTGCCTTTCATCCTGAGAGAGCTTTCTGTCTGTACACTGAAGTACAGCCACTTCAAAGCGTGAAGGAAGCATTAAGTTGTAGAAAGGGCAGCTGAGGAGATGGCCTTCAGACTCTGACCCACCAGATTTGCATCTTTGGTGCCCACACAGAGCAAAGGAGTTTCGTTTTTAAGGCTTGCTCTCACAGAGGTGCTGTGTGTGGAGGATTGTATGGGTTGCAGAAGCAGCACTACTGTGAAGTCTGGTTTCCTCAGATGTCTGTTCCTGGTGTCGAGGGAAGTGAGCCCAGACCAAAGCTTTTCACAGACTGCAGGAGTCACAGCATTGCTTTGTTTTTGTATCTAACAACACACAAAACTGTGCTGCAAGTTATTGGGGGCTCTAACAGGGTTTTTGTCTATTTTTCTGAATTTCCTATTTTAAGGTACTCCCAAACCTACTTGTCAAGTTGTTTGAAAAGTTACTTGAAACTCCTTCAGAATTTACAGGGACTGCACAGGGAAACTGACCCTTCAGCATACACATGGATTGCACAATTTTTGTGGAAACAGTTTTAAAATACATATAGATGGTGTGTCAGAGGCTGTGTGACTGCCTGCTCACAACAGCCAGTGGAAGCACTGGCCAAAGGCACAAGAGTTCTCTGTGCCACAGATATTTTTTCAGGGCAGTTCTGCATCTTTCCCCCTCCCCAGCTTTAGCATGAAGAGGACACCCTGCTACTGCTCTTAAATCTGGTGTTAGGGGATATCAGTGGAGGTCTGTTTATTCTTCTCCTATTTTCTCTTAAGTGTTTGGACAGGAAGCTCAGTAGCACTTTTTCTGCTTTAATTTGACAGTTTTCTCCCCCTCTGCATCCACAGAGGGTGAAAGAAGTTTAATTCAATATTATAAAGAAGAGTTTCTAGCTGTGAAATTTTCTTCAGAAAAATCTTTGAAATATTGTGCATCTTTATTATTGTAGTCCCATTCCATTTGGCAGTGTATGTAAGTAATCAGAAGTCTAATAAAAATGTGCTGTAAAGTAGGAAACAACTTTAAAAGCCAAGCTCTCTACAAAATTATAGAGTGATCAGTAATTCCCACTTACTTCCCTGATTTTTGGATCAAGTCTTTATGGCAGAGGATAAAGAACTGGGTTCATCTCTCTTCCAATAAATAGTAAAGTTGTCACTCAGTGAGAATGGGCACACAAAGGGTCCCTTTTCACTATAACAGCTTTTATCTTACCAAAGAACCAGTTATCTCCCAACAATTCCTTAAACAATATAGATATAAATCTGTATGAGAACACGTGATAGACATAACCAGAATCACATTCCAATGTTCAAATCTTCTTAATTAAAAACTACTTTATACCCACAGTGTATTGCATAGAGCATCCATGTTATCTGATTATTTTTAAAACAATGTACATGCAATATTACATTCTGGCACTACACAAACATTGATAAATTCATAATGAAATGAAGCAAACATTATTTATCTTCAAAATTCAGGCACTAAACTTGAATATCCTCCTGGAAATTTTAATTAGCAATTTGAAAAATGCTAAGGAAAATTATCTGCTCCCAGTTGTCTGTTTAGGTTAAATTAAATTATTTCTGAAGGTAATATAATTAGAATCCTTTTAGTTCTTAATCAATATTTTATTTACATTTATTTTCCTTGTACTAGATTAGTTCTTTTGAAAAGAGTGGGGTAGGTAACTTATTTTCAGTTTATTATATACTCAGATGAATCTGCACTTTCACTAACAGATAAACCTCTTACAGTACAACAACCGTGTAGAAATCATAAAATTATAGTTTTTCAGCTTGGGAACTGGGATTCTACCATGTCTCAACAGGAATTGTATTAATAAGTTTTCGGCTGACCTAAGTTCCTACATGAAAATATGATTCCTGGAGATCATGTAAACTATACATTGCACAAAGGGGCTGATTCACCTAGATTTTCTTAAGCATATGCATAATGAATGGAAAAGAGAAAGTAAAACTTATCATTCTTATTTAGTTACACTTTACACTCTGACAGACTCAAAGACCTCAGCCTGGGCTGAGTCAAGCCCTGCACTTACTGGAGTTCCACTGACATTGAGGACTCCACACAAGTGTCCCACAACAAACACACTTGGTTACTCACCATACAACATAGAAGGGTATAATCCTAACATATAAAGAAGCTGTTGGAATGGAAACCACATCAGCAATGGTCAAAAAGGCAAACATTCTCTTTCATTTATGCCAGGTTTCTGAAGACTTTGGTTGGTCTTTTCTCTGTGTTAATCATGACACAATTTAATCAGCCATAGACTGTGTTCTGCAAAATGTTGTGAACTCTAGCTCCAGTCAGATTTGAATTGGAATAGCACATGATTAAGTCAGACTGATGGAGGGACAGAGGGTTACATTATACTTCACAATATACTTCAGAAAGCTTTTTCAATTGTTCTGGCTAATCATTACTTCTCCGTGGAGTTTGATTCTGCAGAGTTCTTGGGGGTTACTGGTGCGTCGTCTCAGGGACAGGAGCTGTGGTGTCAGTGACGCAGATCTCTATCTCTGTGCACCTTTTAACCCAGCACATGAAATTCCCAGTGTCACCAGAGTTCAGCAGGTGACTGCAGCCACAGAACCAGCTCTCCACAGCTGATGTGAGGAGCTGTGCCCAGCAAGGTCTTAGAGCAGGAGAAAGGCACTTCCTCCCAGCAGTGTGAGTTGAAGGCATCAGAAGCAGGCGAAAATTGTGCAAGGTTCCTCAGGTTTTTATGCAAATTGCTTGAGACTTGGCAGGTCTGTTAAGATCTCGATGCTGGCAGACACACTCTGTTTACATCTGAGGTTTGGTATATTTATGTATATGCCTAAGAAATGAAAATTAGTCAGTTCAGTGTTTCACCAAAACTGAAACCCAAACAGAAATTTTGTGTTGTTAAAAATATCCTTCACATTTACTTTAAAGTGTTTCATTTATTTTTTTTTCTCTCCTGAGCCAGAACTGAAGTACAAAATCCAATGATAACTAAAGAAAATGTTTTTCTGAGACCCTTGCACTCATTTTGTAGAACCTGAGCCTATTTTGTATAACCAAGAGAGTAAATAATCTATTTTGGATAACTATCCAAGCTGAAACTGTTGAATACTCATAATTAAGTAGCTAAGTGCATAGTTAAACACAGGTGAAAATTATGGCAAATGCAGGCTCTCTAACACCTCTTTTATATCTTTCCTTTACCCACATATCAGATACAGGTTTCCTTAGCCTGAAGTGACTTTCTAAACTATACCTCGGACCTCAAACTTCAGGTTATGGTTTGAAAAAGTTCTAAAAATAACATAAGTGTTTAAGTTTCTACAAAGGGAGAAATACAAAATGATCCAGAACTGTGCTGAGGACACAAGACAGGGGGGCGTGGCTGGTACCATGGGAAGACCAAGCTGCCAACCAGAGAGACCTCAGTGAAGAAATGGGCTCATCTCTGGAACCTCATGAAGTGCCAACTTCTGCTCCTGGGAAGGAGCATTCCCAAGCACCAAGATGTGATGGGGGCCACCTGATTGGCAAGCAGCTTTGCAGAAAAGCGCCAGAGGTCCTGGTGGACTAGGGGACAGAAACTTGACCTTGCAGTAAGGAATGCTGACTTGACCTTGCAGTAGGGAATGCTGATGTATCCTGGGCTCCATTAGTAGTACTGCCAGTGGAACGAGGGAGGGGATGCATCCCCTCTACTCAACACCACACCATACCAGAACATATGTGTCCAGTACTGAGCTCCCCAGAACAGGAGGGATATAGACACTGAAGACATTTTAATGAGAGACCACAAAGATGATGAAGGGACAGGAGCATCTCTCCAATGAGGAAATACTGACAGACCTGGGACTGCTTAGTCTAGAGGAGAAAAGAGTTAAGGGGATCTTTTACAGGTATCTGAAGAAGATGATGCCCAGTGACAGGGGGAGCAGCAATGGACAAAAACTAGAACACAGGAGGCTCCAGCTAGATCCTCTTTTTTACTGTGAGAGTGACCACAGGTGACCAGCATAGGCTTCCCATAGAGGCTGTGGAGTCTCCATTCCTGGAGATACTCAAAAATCATCTGGATATGGTTCTGGGTCACTGGCTCTTGGCCCAGGGTGGCTGGACAGGAACATAACTGTCCCTTTTCACTGGGTGCCCTGTACTGGCTGCTTTCATCTGTGTACCTCTGACTCATCCTGAGGTCATTTCTAGGAGAAACAAAATCAAATGTTCCCAGTCTGAGTCTTTTTGAGATCAGGATATTTTTCATGTATGAAGCAAAAAGTAGACTAACTAAGACTAAACCAAATTTTGCAGTGAACTAGTTAAACTGCATTAGAATTTACTGCAGATAAACCATTTTAGTTACATTTTAAATGAAGATCTTTTATTTTGGTAACTGTCTGGAAAACATCCATTATTTCTTCACATGGCCAGACAAAGATGGAGAAGATTTGACAACTTTCACGTGAGCTAGAAGAAAAATCAAATAAGTACAAAAACCTCGAAAAGGTTATATATGATTTTACCTCAAATATAGTGTAATTATATTAATTGAAACTGTTCCTGATTACAGGATGCTGGTCACCTAAACCCTTGTATTAAACTATTTCTAGATCTTCCTGTGTTACTTAAAAACTAATGTTACTATCAACAGAAAATTAATTCACTTGATAGATAATCCTGTTACGGGTTCAAATAAAAAAAATGTGTCAGGACTTGGAGAGCAGTTTCATTTGCCAGTGACACTAATGCATTATTATAAGTTAATTAAAATGCTTTCTCTTTTTTGTTTGTTTGCTAGTGTTTTTCATTTGAGTTCTGACCATTTCCTGATGTTTCAATTAGTTTTTTTGCAGAGACATGTTATAATGAGCATCAAGTTGAGATCAAGGGTTAGTAAAATTTATAACACTGTTAATCAACCAACCCTTAAGATCTATTTGACTTCATAATATTTCAGATGACACAATATTTCAAATGACTTGGTGTGTGCAAACAGATATTTCATTCAACTACTGTTACATATGTACTTAATGAATGTAATGACATTTATGGAACTAATCAGAATTTTTTCAATGAAACATTTTCTGCTCCAACAGAAATTTGCCAAAACTGGAATATTTTGGCAACAACATTGACTTTGATGAAATTTTCACAGGATTATTTCTGAACTCTGGAATAGGCTTCCTGGAAGATGAGAGTAAAACATGGAAAACCTGAATCTCTTGAGCCAAACATGAACATTTGGCCAAAGTCCCATTTTTTTGCCAAAAGCTTTGGCACGTTAGCCTTTCATTCAAGACTGACACAAAAGGATTTTCCAAACCATGTAAAAACCCATAAAATAAGAGGCTCCCTCACTTAGCTCTAGGTCCTTGTTGCAATTGCCATCATTAGTCTGTAGCAGTCTCTCTGGGTTTGTAACTTGCTCATCACTCACACCTCTCCGGCTGTGCTATGGTTAATTGGAAAAACCTAAAAAACATTATGTTTGAAATGGAAGAAACTGATTGGTGGAGCAGTGTTCCAAATTGCTGCAAACTTTCTCCACAGACTGGATGGCATGGAATTTTGTTTCCCTTAGGACAAAGGGGAAGGAAGCTGGCTCCTGCCAGAAGAGAACCCAGGATGAGGATGTGGAAGGAGCCTGCAAGGCTGGACTGTGGATCATCCTGACAAGGAGAATGAATGACTGTGACTCCCAGTGGGAAGTAGGTAGTTGGTGCTTTTGAATATTCACTCAGACACATTCTTTCATCTTAAAATGCCCAAGTACTTTTAATAAATCTCAGTCTGGGAGACTGAAACAGACATATTGCAGAAAGAAAGAATTAAGATGTCTTAAGATAAAGGTAGGAAGCCTGAACCTGGTTTGACAAAACAAGGGTAAATGATGGTTTGGAGGGGTCAGGCTGATCAAGCCAAAATTGCTGAGGGACATATTTTAAATACAGGTTTAATTAAATGATTTGGAGAGAGGACTTTGAAATTTAGGGAAACCAGAGATGGAGATCTTGTAGCAATGAAAGAAGTGAGATATGACAGAGTATGACAGATGTGAGCATAGACGTTTCAGCAGAAAAATAACAGATTAAGCACAGCCTGGAAAAACAACATAGATGTGCCAGAGAAGGAGCAGGAAAAGATAATTCCTAGCTCATAACCATGGAAATAAAAATAAACTGAAAGACAGTACCTGAATACTTCAATTTTCACAGTTAATTTGCTGTTTCTTGTGCACTTCAGGAAGGCCTATAAAGACTCTAATCATTTTCCCACCCACTTGCAACCCCCGGAAAAAAGATTAAATGTGAATTTTTTTAAAATGCACTTTGTTTTGAATATGTGTGTATATAAGTAAGAACGATTTAGGTGCTCTCTCAGTTAATAACCAAATTAAGGACTTTCCTGGCATAAATTAATACTCCATGTTCAGTTCAAATGCCAGCAAACAAGGATCTGATTTTCTGAAATGGGAAGTGCAAGACATCTCAGAATAAACATTGTATCCTATGACTTAGCAAGGGTCATATGTTTATGACAGTGCTGCCAAAGTACAGAGAAATTGCAAATGGTTTAGGTAACTTCAAATTACTTCTAGGCCAAGCACCTCATCTGAGAGATCTGAAAACTGGCTGTTTAAAAAGACAGCTACCAAACAACTATTTCATTTCAGCAAGCTGTAGCAGTAGCATCCCAACCTGAGATCTAATCTAGGAGCAGGTTTTGGTCTAATACAGTAACTACAGTTCAAATGCTTATACACATTTTTTCTGGTAAATCCAGGTGGCTGTACTAACAGCACAGGAGGTTGTACCTCTGGTATTTAGATTGCAGGCAGCTATTTGACTATGGAATTGTCAGTGTGCCTGCACTGACCTGACAATTGCATTCTACATTTAATTGGCAGAAGAGTTTACATTCCACCAGAAGACACCCCAGCCCCCACCTTGAAGTTAACAGGACATCAAATTTTGGTACAAAGTGTTCAAATGTTCTTGGTCTCAGTGAATTCTCTGAGACCTAAGAAGGTATAAAGAGAAGCAACACCTGTCCATGCTGCTCAGATACTTTATCCTACTTGGTTAATTTACCAAATGTTAAATCAATCTCTTTCTTAAGCAGCTGAACCATCAGTTGGAGCATGTTACAGACGCTGCTGTGAGAACAGTGAGGGACAGCTGGCTGAGCTCGGCCTGCACTGCACTTCAGGCATGAGGAGCACATGTGTAGGTATGAACACAGGTCATGGCTAGGAAAAACCAGTGCAATCCTTCCATTATGGCTTCAGCCTGGCCTGCTCTGTCAGCCGTGTCTCAGCACTAACACACAGGGACAACTAGTACCTGACACAAAGAATATCTGCACAAAGTGCCATAGTGTCAATCTCCCTTCTTCCCTCAGATTCTTCTTCTGCTACTGAAAATCATCATCCTACAAGGTTATAGAAAGTGTAAATTCTTGTTAATCTTTCAGATATCTCTTTCTTGATCCCTTTCTTTTATTTTTTATTTCATCCAAAAAAGACATTCTCACTTTAAAAATGTTTTCAAATAAATAATCCAGTCTCAGACCACTTAGTTTTCATTTAAGAGGAAGGTGAAATAAATTAGTTTGGTACTTCATAATATGTATTGATCTACTGGACAGATTTACAATACAATACAATTTAATTTATAGAGTATCTCATAATACTGATATCAACAAAATGACTTATAGTGAATTTTAAACACATTATCATAACATATCCATTGACTAACTTAGAAAAATATCTTTGCTTTACATATTTTTTTAGAAAAGCTGAACAAAGAAAAATGTGGTTTATCCTTGAAGAAAAGAATTACAAATGTCAGGATAACGATGAGACAACATCAGTTCATCAACAAATATGTGGAAGCAGCAGCTAACAGGTGTGCTCAGCTTGCAGGGAGCTGTGATACAAAATTCTCACAGCAAATTTCATTCTCTATTATCCCACGGCTTGGGAAGATGTTTTCACCATAATTTGTTCAGTGTAAAATAAGGAAGATATATATTTGATATAACTCTTTGCTTATTTCTATGGAAAGCAATTTCTACCGAGAACAATTTTGCTGCATTTTGCACCTGGGATGGTATAATCTTGGGTGTACTTAAGAACTGGGGGACAAGAGGCTGGAATGCAGCCCTGCAGAAGGGGATGTGGGAGTTTGGGTTGATGGTGAGCTCAACATGAGCTCAATTTTCAAGAAACAGAAGCAAGAAAATGTACTCCTAAATCTGATGGAGAAAACCCCAATTTAAAACATATAAAATGAAACAAAGAATGATACCAATCCATTTTTGATAACACAGTGGTTGAGGAATTTTAAATTTATATGGTCAGCATTGACAATAGGAACAGTCATTCCGAATAATCAATGTTCTTTGTGATTAAACCCCCAAAAGGTGGAGAATTAACTAACTGTAAGAGCATCAGAAATGTTACTGCAAAGTGAATAAATTTATTCATTAATTAATAATAACTATATCGATAATTATATAAATAAATTTCAGACATTTATTAATTTTAATGAAATAGTGTTTTATAGCTTCTTCCATTCCCACTTTGATACACAAATATATTGAATTTATGAGTTGGAGTATCTCTACTTGCTCTTATCTGCTCCTTCTCTTGCCCCAGGTTTTCCATGACCTGTGGTGGTGAGAAACTTAGAAGTGAATGCATCCTCTGCAATAACCCTTTCAAACCCTGCCCCAGCCTGTTCAGCTTTGCATGAAATGAAATCCTGGGTGGGCCAGGGACAGCTCTTACTACGTTCAATTACTGCTATCAATAAGAGGGCTCTCCCTTTCGGAAAGGTGCACGGCCAGAATAGCAGGAACAACCCTGTCCTGCCACACACATCAATCTGATCACCTCTTTCTCTCCAACTCCGCCCCTGCATTACACATCCACACAATTTCTGTCATAGATATTTATATATGACCAGACAATCAGCTAATGTGTATTTGGTTCAGTAAAGCTATTCTGTATTTTCATTTTTTCTTTCATTGACCTGTAATGCAGTGATTTTTTTTTTCCTAAACATTTCAACTTATCATTTTTCAAGCTTTAATTCCAAAGTAATTTGATTCTGGGCAGGGGAGAGAGCCCAGATAAATACTGCTCTGCATGTACTAGCTGGTGTTTCTATCTATATCTCAAGAGTCGGCTGATTTCTGGAGATAGAAGTTACTCTTCAGGATCATAGTTTTTCTACACTCCAGTGCAGGCATCTTGTTAGAATTTTACTGAAAGAGGACAACAGTATTTGTTGGGCATGAGGAGTACTGAAAAATAGACCATGATGAATTTTCACATTTTTTAATGTCTTAACTAGCACCATAATTTTCCTCTTCTCTGTAACTATATCCATTAGGAAATACAGCAATCACAGATAGAGTAAAATAAATATCAGCTTTTAAAAGGCAAGAATTCAATACAGGCAGTTTAGGGATTAAACAGCATTGAGTAGTGTCTTTTCCACCCTTTTTGCAGTGGAATAAATGACCACAGAAGTTACAGGCAGTTGAGAAAGTAGCACTCTACTCTGCAATTAGAAATGATGGATAAAATGAGAATAGAACTGCAAAGCTGTCATTTTTAGATATTAAAAAGACAAGCATTTTTCTAAGCTAACTGAAATAATTATTTGCTCAACTACTGATTCTGCTTAGATGTCAAAAATATAAAAGCTTTATAACATTTAACATTTTAATGGTTCTGCAGAAATAGCAAACTTAGACCCCGTTTTCCTCTCACTGAGCATGATGAGAATTTTTTCTGAAATCTGAGAACATGTTGAGTTGGAAGGCACCCATCAGGATCACCGAGTCCAACTCCTGGCCCTGTGCAGGACACCCTAAGAATCACCATGTGCCTGGGAGCATTGTCCAAATGTTTCTTGAACTTGTCTTTGAACTCAGGGTGGACTCAGACCCTTGGTTTGAAAGCAAATTAATATTTGAGTAGTTGATAGTATAAATAAAAAATATTATGCTACAGTTCTAGAGGCATAAATTTTGAGTTAAAAGTAACACTTGTTAGTGATAACAAATTTTGATAAATTTGTTTATTTTCATTCATCTTGTGCTTTCTTCCAGTTTATGAACTTTGTGAACAGTTTGTGACTGTGATCTGTAAGGCAAACATTCAGCCTCCAGGAGGGAACCACATGAAACTCTCCTTAGAAAGGGGGCCAGGGTCAATTTTCCATTTCCCCATTAAATCCATGTTAGGCTTATTGTTGTCTAGGATCAAGGGGAGAAAATTCCCTCGAGGCTGTGACCTTTGCAGTGAGTTAAGACAGTTTTGAGTTTTATCTTGAAAGAAGGGAGTTTCCCTAGATGGGCACTAATGTTTGAGATATGGGGTATATATACATAAACACATATATATATATATATATAAGCAACAAAGTAGCACAAAAAACCCAGTCTCAAAATTCACATTTTTTGATGAGAACTGATCAGTGAAAACTCACCTGCCTGAGTACACAAACCAAAGAGCTTATCCAAGAAAGGACTGCTGAATATGACAGGGAGAGATCAAGAGAGGTGGAAGGTCTGGGCTGGCTTCTCAGCTCCTGGAAGCATTGTGGTTATATTGGAGTCAATGGGTAAATGTGGGTTTCTCCATGCAAGGTCCTGGCCATCCAAAGGCATTGAAATGTGTCCCAGGGCTTGTTCTACTAAAACCACTTTGCAGCTCTCCCAGGACAGGACAAACTGTGCAGTGTTGTGCAGAACTTACTAAGTGCAGGACAGTCCTCAGGCTGCCACCCAACACTGACCTGGTCGATGTTTAGGGGCAGAAGAGCAGCCAGTGCAGCACCGCAGTGAAAGGTGATGGTGTCTTTCCCAGAAGGGTCCCGTGCCATGGGAGCAGGTGAGTGCTGTGCTGCTCTGTCTGCCTGCACTGCTCCTTGTCTGGGACATCACCCCTGAGATGTGTTGGACTCGGTGCAACTGAGTGTGGCTCTGTCTGACGACTGTCTGTCTCTGAATACTGCACACTCTCAAGTTCCTGAGAAGTGACAGCATTAAAAATGATGGTCTTTATCTAAATACTTCCCTCTTTCTCCTGCAAAGGACATTAAAGGAGTTTGTGTCAGTAGTAAAGAAAGAGCAGGGAGCCACTTGTAATCCCCACATTATTGTCTCAAATTGTGAGTTATGGCCCCACCAGCCACGGCTCTGCCCAACCACATGGAGCCTCTGTCACTGCATCACTCTGTAGTAGCATCTTCCTCAGCTACAATCATTTTATACCATGTTTCAATATTTTTTTCCTAAGAGCCAACCTAATGTTTCTACCTGCCCTTTAATCAATTCTGGTTCACAGCAATCTGTGTCAAAGAACATTACAACAATAATATATAACTCTAGGGAACACTGATATTATGTAAACTGCAGCATAATACTTAACATATTAAATTCAATTTTTCAATTTAGCTATTCTCTGTCTGTTTTACTTGGCTTTAAACTAGACAAATTTCCAGTGCCAAATGCAGCAGTTGGAACTGGCCACCTACAGCACAAGATTAAGGAAATTAAAAAAATGCTGTGTATTTGTTCTGAAGCTAAAACCTTCTTCTCTTCAGCAAAGGAACTTCATTGATTATAAACCACACTGTTTCAAATTAAATAAAATGGAAATATAATGAGCTATTGTGGAGTGAAGTATAGTTTATGTAAGGTTTTTCAATCTCATAAACTCTAAGGGAGGTCACTCTTCTGCTAACAGAATTTTCCAGGCTTCTCTACAAAGGAAAAATTTATCTGTAAACCTGGCAATTTTATTATAAAACCAGTACAAGTAAGTGGAAAGGAGAGAAGTTGATTTCAGTTCATTTGAGGCCTTTTTATTTCTACATATTCGCCCTGTCTGTAAATAACATCTTCTTGACAGTGTCACATCTTTTGTGGCTCTGTGGAGCAAAGCCCTGGTTTGGCTCTGCAGTCAGAGCTCCAGAGGCTCAGCCTGCCCAAGCATGCAGAAGACAGGAGCCGCAGATTCAGTGTCACACGGGCTCTTAACTTTGTCAGCATCTCTCTAAATACTGCAGCATGAAGATACAGCAGGAGCTGGTGAAGGAACACAAGTTCCTCCCCTTGCCCAGACACAAAAGGTGACCGACACCTCTGGAGTTATTCCAGCTCCAGTGAACATGCTCAGTGGAAATGAACATCCACAGATGAGAGACGAAGCACGGACTCCAGGGGCAGGGTGGCCCTGCTATTTCTGATAAAACAAAGTACATAGTTATTTCTGAGTCTTGCTAGCTCAGAAAATTTCTAATGCTTCCCCAGCCACCTAAAACAAAGAAAAACTGAGGTATAAATTTATTCAGAAATGTAGTATAATGATCCTATTAGTCTTGGAGTCATTATGATGTCTTCTCAAGTACAGGTACAGTTGGTTGGAGGATATAATTGTCTAGTTTAAAAAGATGTACCTCAACCTAAATTCTATTAAACAAAATAATTTCAGTACAGTTTGTGTGCTGGAGAACAGCAACAATATCATGGGTGCTTCTCCATGAGTTCTCTCCCAGCCTTTCTGATGTAAAACCAGTATTTAGCACATCATTCAGTATAGACTTCAGTCTGTCCTTTATGTCCACTGAAGGAGCATGATTGAGGTCTCTCCACCATTTCCAACTCCCATGTAAAGAGAACAATTCTATTTTCCCATTTATTTTAAAGTTGCTTGGCATGCACATTTGTGTGAAATACAAGAGATTTGTTTAAATTACAAGTCAGCTCAGAGAGGAACAGAACAACAGGAAAAGAAAAACACAGTACATGTTCAGTGCATATTGAGTATGGAATCATCAGGTCACTTAAAAATATGTAAAATTAATGTCAGCCAGATTATTGGAATTTTACCCAAATTTTAACAGTCTTGAATAAGTACTTTCCTAACAAATTAAAATGTCAGCATTCTTCACTGAGCTCCTCCTTTCTCTTTAATTCCTGGTGAAGTAGTAGCATACTGGGTGGCTGTTGTTAAGGCTTCTCTTAGTTCCACTGCACCGGCTCCACGCATGGTAGGTATGGGATATCACCAGGAGAAAAATTGTGAAATTATGGAAATTTCCTCTAAAATTATGGAAAAGAAAGGATACTATATTAAAAAGCCCATAAAGCACCAGCACTTGCTTGTTTACAGTGTCCCTCCTCAAGTTAAGCAAGTAAAAAAGCTGTGTTATGTCTTGGATGACTTTCATGAATGAAAGCATCAAGATTTGTGCCTCATTTCAGAGAGAGTGAATAGCAACAGACGTTTTGAGAGTTCTCAGAAGAAGACCCCACTACACTGTGGATCTAGAGTTGTGTTAAGACAGACAGAACTGTGTTAAAATGAAGAAAGACCATAAGACTGAGAACAGGCATCACTGGAAAGGCTGTGTGGGTGAGTTATGTATTAAGACTCAAAAGTCAGCTCAGAATTACTACACAGACCAATGTGGAAAGATTTTTTAATACCCTTCCCTATAATGATAGAGAAAATTAAATTCTAGTAATTTTATGGTTAACACATTCCCAAACTGTTATTTTTGTTCACAGAGATGGTTCCTCTCAATATATTTTACTAAGTTCAACTTCAGCAGCTTGGTAATTGTGGCTTCCATCCAACAAAGCACACTCAGAGGTGAACCTTTGAGTAGCTGCATGGATTTTAGTGAAGTACAGATATGTTTAAGGTACTCATACACTTAACTACTTTGCTGGATTATGGTTTGGGTGAACAACATCTGTGTATCACTCCATCAGCCTGTCCAGCAATGCAATGGAGCCATCGAAAAGTTAATTTGATTGTTAAGTCATTGGAAACAGGGCAAGCACAAGTCTGGGAAATCATCTTGTGGAAGCCCTTGTCTGAAATTAGTTCTTGCTATTTCAAATTAGCTCATTTTTCTGAATAAGAGAGCTGACTATTCTGTCCAAAAATGGTGAAATTAAATAAAATTAACATACTCAGTTATTAATCAAATAGGTGGCACCAGATTGCAGCTTAAGAGCACATTTTAAAGGAAAAAGGCTCTTCAAAGAACAAATGCAAAAGTATATGTGTTTTACTAACAGAAAAATGTTATTATTCATGTATTTTATTAGTTCTGAATAATATCATCTTAATTAAAATTAATGCCGTCTAGATTCCTTGAATAGCACTTTAGCAAGCATAAAGAAAACAATCCAAATTTCCTATAAATGCTTTGCTTCACATTAGAAGTAATTATCAACTAATTTACTTAAATACCAGGCTTGTGCTACCACAGTCAATGAGGCTTGTGCTATACAGCGAATTAGATTTCAAAACCCAAGCGTAAAGAGAAGGTAGGGGCCTAGGCTGAGAAATCAGGAAATGGTGTTGAGCTCAACAGGTAAAATTATCCCTGAGGAATTGTGCAGCTCTGAACCAGTACCCGGATGGGCAGCAAGAGGCAGGTGCTGACAGAACACTGGGATGCAGAACACCGGAGCTGTCTAACCAGGATTGAACCTCACCGCAGTGAAGGGAACAAGGAGTGAATGTTTGCAGAACTGCCTGGGTGATTTATGAGATTAGATCCCATTTCAACACTCCTTAGGTATTTAAATCTTAAGAAAACACCATGACACTCAGGCTAGAAAGCCCAAGATTTTCTGAAAGAAAGAAAAAGATGCATAAAAATTCAGATGTGTTTTTGAGTGGTCTTAAAAACACCTCTGTGTGAACCTGTTTTCTTAAGTATAGGTTAGATCATTTAATGTTTTTTTTTTATTTCTTTCTTTTGCCATTGACAGCATGGTTCAGAGGCTGCTGAAATCAGTGGAAAGCCTCTCTTTGTATCACTGATTTTGAACTTGATTGTGAGCATCATTTGTTAAAATCTGTCATGCATCATCTCCATTTGCAGACAGACAACTGAACACAAGCACTACACTTGATTTTCACTCTGTGCCTGAGTCAGGGCTATCTGAGATCTCATATGAGACCTTCTCTAACCTGTAAAAAAGATCAGAAGTGAAGTTTATCCCTTCTCATTGCAAAGACCTACCAAGGGCTTTAGAACTTTTAGCCTAGGGGAACATTATCAATGTGTCTTCATGATGTCAAGAATGGTAAGTAAAGAAGGAAAAACTTTACTGAGCTACTGGTTTTCCTCAGGTGATTACACAGGGACCAAAGAATTCCCTCTATCTGTTACTCTAGGATTGTTGTAGTCATGACCCAAGGACATAAGAGAAGCAGGGTGGAGACAATCTTTCATCAGACAGTTTGAGGTGAAAAAATACCTGGCAAATACTTCTTCAAATCTGAAAAGGAGCAGCAAACCTCCGGCTGTGTAAAGATTAGAAACAATTGGTCCAAGTTCAGTATAAGAAAGAGAAGCAGTTACATGATTTAGTCATTTCTTTTCCTTCCCTCAGAGTACAGTGTTTCATGCTAAGCACCAGCCTTTGCAGCAGGGTAGAGAACAACAAAAAAAAAACCTCAGCCAAGAACTGTGGGGAGCTAGTTAAAATGAAAATGAAGATTATTAAAATGTCCCATAAACTCAATCCCTTTACTTAATCCATGGAACACATCCCCCTGTATCCAGTAAAAAGACGTATTTTTATTTCCTAAGTTTTCTTGTGGAGATATTTTCTAAGTGTAGAAAATACATGAGGAGGACATGAGGTCCATGAGGACCAGAACTGAAAATTTGGAGGTTATTTAGCTGTTTTACAAAAAATAATTCCTCATTCACAACAGTTTTCTTGTTTGTTGATTATGTGCCTGAGCTCATTCAAACACATGGGAACTGTACAATTTTGCTGTCGTTATTGTCCTGGGTACATCTGGGAGATTGGGTAACCTTTGCTTTTTTTGGGATGCCTATGAGCAGAATCTGCAGAGTGGAGAACACAATTGTTGTTATAATCTGAACACAAGGCAGTAATTTTTTCAAGCACTGCAGTTTTGGGTTGTTTTGGTATTTTTTTGACCTTAACGGGCACAAAAAAAAGGGACTTTTCTCCAAATACTTTAAATTTTATCAAAGAAATCTATTATATTTTGGGTACTGTTTATTAAAAACCCACCCCCCAAAAAAGAAAAACCACAAACAAACAAACAAACAAAACACAACAAACAAAACAACAACAAAAACCAAACAAAATGAAAGGCATCATAGATTTACCTTAAATTCCAGGAATCTGTTTGAAAATAACTAGAAAAAAAAATTTAATATTAAACTGAAATGGTAGGGGCAAAGTTTGTGTGTGTGTGTCTGTGTCTGTGTCTGTGTGTGTGTGTGTGATACAAACCATTTCAGGCTAATGTGGAAATACCCCCATTTTTTTCCTATCCTATTTGAAATAAAAATTATTACCATTTTTTTCAGTTTTTTTTCTTGGAATATGTCCAGTTTTCAACTGTATGTCTTAATTTAAAACAAGAATGTCAAAAATTTGGTAGTTTCCTATGTCGCAAAGACCTCAATTTTGCTCAGCTTTAAACTTAAGTAGTTTAGTAGTTTTAACAATGGGTTTTCCATGTGGAATAAAAAAGAAAACAGCTACTATATGATGTGGAGAGGAGGCAGAAAATTCTTCTTCTGGACTAGAATATCAGAAATTCACAGAATGAAGTATGGTCACATCATCTAATATATTCTCTATTCATAACATAGTCTGTCTGCATACTTCGTGTTTTCCCCTTGGTCTTGAAGGAGAAAAAAATTGTTACTATGTTTATGATTTGTTACACAGGATGTATTTTTATTTCCACTTATGTAAGTTATATTACATTAGTAAACAGATACAGACTGTCCTAAGCAATGCACAGTAACCTGAGGGACCTGGGGGTACAGTGACTCATTTAGTAAACAATTACCTCAGAAAGATTAGGGAATTAAACTGTTCCTGACAAAGCTATAGCTGAGTAAAAGATTCTGTTCTGGGTTTCTTTGAAAGTCTTTGTTTTAGTTCCAAAAAACATCACCAATACCTGATAGAGAGCTTTACAAGACAGCAGTGAGGGCAGACTTAGAGCATGCCAAGTGCTTATTGATTTTTTTTTTTTTTTAAAGAAGAAATTTAAACAGCTCCATAGAAGGAAATTCCAGGTATTCTTTCTGTTTTAAACTATGAACAATTTTTGGTCCTGAGTCCTAGCATTCTTATCATTCACAAGGGAGTCAAAACCAAGGAGAGGGTCTTAAGCTTTATGACCTTGCTCTCCTTTTGTCCAGTTCCAACAAATTTCCTATCCCACATTGTGGGGTTCAGAGCAATACTGAAGGCTGCTGCTCACATTCATCCTTCTCTCTCTCACACATCACATCCCTGACCCAGTGAAAAGGTTGAAGTGCCAGTCAGGGACTGCCTGAGGTCAGTTTTCCAGGAGTGTTATTTCTGGACTGTTTATCAGAAAATATAGAAAGACCTTTAATTCAGTACTGATGCCCCCTTGCTCAACATTTGCTTAAAAATAATGTTTCTACTCAATTTTCACTAAGGTCATTACCAATAAAACTGTTTTTACATTTGTTCAGTAGCATCTTGGGAACTTGAAAGGAGGTGATAGCACACCTATCTAGGATATAGTTATCTACAGCTCCAGAAAAGAGCTCTGCTGAATCACTACATTCTATATGTTCTTGCACTGCTACTTACTTAAATGCATTGTTAAATTGAATTTAAAGTTTTGGGTTGTGATGTCTCTCTTACTGTGGTTTGTTGGAGTTGTTTTTTGTTTGTTCTGGGTTGGCTTTTTGGGGGGGAAATGATGCAATTTCCATGAATTTCACTTATTCTGGTTACTGATAGTTGTCCACAGTACAGTATCGAGAAAGATCAGACAGAGGGATGGCCTGGCTCATTTGGGTACTCCTTGTCCTGAAACTGAATTTGCATGCAAACAAAATGTTAGGTGTTGATGAAAACAATGTTGGTTCCTTCCAGTTCTATTTTGCACGATTTTAAAAGTGAACGTGGTAATCTCCTGTCCTCTTGTCTCCCTTTTAGCAGTGCCTGACCCTGCTCGGCAGCGCAGCTTGGGCACATGAGCAAGAGACACGTTTACAAGCAATCCTTATCTGGAATAAACTGTTGCAGTTTAACCAGACATGACTACTTGTAACAACTCACAGAAACAGTTTCTGTAAGATGCATTTTCTGCAATTTTCGCTACTCTATGATTACTGGTTCACCTCATTATCTCTGGAGAAGTGAAAGCCAAATTAGCTGATATACTGGGACAGAAATGGATATGGGAGTAGCATGATACCAGACCAAGAAGTGCCAGAGTTGGCAAACAGACACCATGACTTAATTCTTTAATTATCTGTTCTGGAGAGCAACACTGCTGAAGTCTGAATGTCATAAAGCTCTTAGCGAAACTTGTCTGATGTTGATTCATTTGGTTTCTTGTTGAGCTCGTTCCTCGAGGCTAATCTGCATCTCTAATGGTGTTTTATGTGCTTCAAATACAGTTTACCAGCTTTTATTTCTACCATTGCATAAATGATTCAGTAGTTATTCTACATCTTAGAATAAATGCTCTGTTTATAATATGACAGTAAGCCTAAATGATAATTCAATTGTCATTCAATCAAGAAAGTGAAGACTCAGCCTTCAAGCTCAGGGGTTTAGGGGTGATTTCCATACTCTTTTTTTCAAATACAGAGAGAAGTGGGGAAAGTAGGATTCTCATCCAGCTGCATGATTTCTATAAATTTAAGCCAGAGGTGCAGTCCTTGTCATCCTGTTCTTGAAGAATTAAGATGTCTGTTGATTCGGGCCTTTTGTAGATAAACTTTTAAATGTGACAGAGAGACTTCTGCCAGGCAAAAATAGTTCTACAATCACTTAATATACAATATAAGCTGTCACCTCCAAAACTGTCCAAACTAAGAATCTTCCTGTGTCTGGGAGTACAGGAGAGATACATGTTACTAATATTGGTTTTTCCTGTGATCTGAACAAAAATTTGGCATAAGTTTGTTCCAGAGGGTAAAAATCCACTTCTTCTGTGCCCAGTCGTGGTAAGCTTGGTTCTATTCATGCCACTTTTCCACCTGAGCCAGGAGGAAGACAGTACTAGACTTACCTACCCTGTGCAGACGTCGGTGAGACGCCAGAGAAAACCTTCCCTCTCTAATTTAAGGACAGGGTATAGCACATATTGGCTGGGTACAGGGCAGGTTCCATTCGTTTTAGTCACATGTTTACAAATGTATCTTAACCAAAGCAGCACACTTTGCAAAGAGAGGGTAAGGAACATCACCTGTCCATGCTGGTGTGTTAAAACACTTCTTCCTAAAGACACAGGCTTTTCACATTGTTTCAGTTTTCCTGTTCTGACTCTGATTGGGAGTGTTTTTTTTTTTTAAATCTCATTACCATGCTGTACATGTAAAGCACCTGTGTGTACTCAAATGACTTTACAAGAGATAAAATGGATACCTGGTAATATTTTGTTACAAAGCAGCCAGCTCTGAGCACATCACAGCAGGGAAGGGAAAACAGATCCTTTCTGGTTTAATTCCATTCCTATGAAGATTCTATTTTACATGATCTATGTGTACATTTATAAGAATCTGGTACATAAACATGAGACACATTTACTGCCAGAAGTCACAGAAAGACATGGGTAAGGTGGGAATTAAATAATGTGTTCATTTGTATGAGTACAAAACAACTTCCAGCTGAAACCAGGAGGAACATCAAGAAAGTAATTTCCACTGTGTTTTTCTCACTTCTCAGAGGGCTCTGTCCACAGGTAAGCTGGTCTAAGACCGGGACTTTTGTCTTCTAATGACTTCTGGCTAACTTGCCTATTACTGAAGGTGAATTAGCACAAACCTGATTGATCTCAGATGAAATTCATAATCTTTGTAATCTTATGGTCCAAAACAAAAGAATCAAAATCTGTGAATGTTCCAGCCTTGCAAGAAGTGGTAAAACATCATGTAAATACCCTTGAGCACAATCCATTACTTTTAATCCCTGCACAATACATTATTTTACTCTGATGTACACATACAACCCCTCTTTACATTCCTTCAGCATTTTAGAGTGATGCCACGTTAATCTGCTGAAGGTCAAGCTTAGAAAATGGAGGAAACAAAGCAAGTGCTGTTAGAAATCATGTCACGTCACGTTGGGCTCCCAAACAAACGGGCATTAGCTGCAGATACAGGTACGTGCCTCTTCATCAGATTCCTTCACACACCTGCTATCTTATCTTGGATTCTGTTTTATTGCATTCAGTGTAATGTTTAATAAGTAATTGGTGCGTAATTGTTTTCATATATTTGTACATTAAATATAGAAGGAGTGGGTGTAACCTGAGGCACAGTTCTCTCCCTGTGCTACTTCCCTGGGATTGGCCACAATAGAGATAATTGTCTTTTATTATGGTGGGTAGTAATCTGTGTGCAATTAATCACATTTTATCAAGAAGTAAAATTTGAATTTGTGTCTTTAGAAGAACTGTTTGGGGTTTTTTCTTGGTGTCTCATATGTAACTTTTCTTTTTAACTTGGGAGTTTCATGACTCAGTGAAGCACCAGAACACAGATATGTTAACAGATTTCCTTTCTATCATTTCATTTAAACTGAATCCCTTTTCCAAACCTCTAGATAACACATTGCTAATGCACACCTTTCTGTTATTAAATATATCCTGCTTTTTCTTCAGCTGTGAAATACTTTCCTGTTCCACCACAGTCCAAAAGAATATAAATTATAGGTATAGAAATCGTAAAATATGCAAAAGAGAAAAACACAAACAAACAAACAAAAACAAAAAACCCCAAACACCACCCCCTCCCAAAAAAAAAAAAAGAAAAGAAAAAGCTTTTTTTAGAAATTACATTAGGGCACTAAGGACAGAACAAATTGCTTTTTCTGAGAACTGAATCTGACAAAACAGAGTTGTTCTCAATGTATGGACAAATAAATCAATCATTCTGTACCTTACACTACCAAGAATTTATTTCATCAACTAAATATTAGTTAAATTAATTATGTATTTATATACGAATTTCTAGACTGGATGAGGAATCAGCCTTATGGTTCATATTCCTGAAGCTGTATAGTTTCTGGTTTTTTCTATGCATGAGGATAACCTGGCTGAATTGCTGGGCTGTATTTCTTGAAAGCAGCGAGATAACCAATAGCCAGGATAATGCAGAGTGGACAGATTTACACATCGTTTCTTACCTGACTGCTTCTGCTCTTCAGGGGAGTGTTTGTCACAGCACCCTCCACACCACTCAGAAAGTCCCCTGAACCCCTCCCATTCTGTGGCTATGGGGATAAACACCCAAAATAGGGGTAACAGTATCACAACAATGGTAAAAGATCTAAAGGCATTGAAAAAAGTGATTAAGAGATAATCAGAATTATCTTTCACACCAGTTAAAAAGGAATATACCTTGTTTGAGGAAGAAAGGAAAGAAATATTTTATTTCTTATTACTTTTTCTTTTCATTAAACCTTGGATCTATTTTTTTTTTAACTACTTCCAGTCATTAAATGAGTTGTGCCAAAGTGTTTTTATACAGGTTCTGGCCAGATTCTGATTCCTTGACCAGGAGAACAAGCTGTCTTGTGGGAGTATTGAAAGGAAACGTGAAGAAAGTAGAGAGATTTCAAAGCAAAGTGAAAAATATGAGCAGATGCAAGAGTGAAAGATTTGGGTTTGTCCAAAAGGAGGGACAGTCAGAACAATTCCTGTACATGCACAGCAGTTGGCCTGAATGGAAAATATGTTTTTCTCTCTACTGGAAATGAGATAAAGATAATAACACTTCAATGTACAAGATACAGGCCAGCCTGGGAAAATATCTCATCTGAAAGGTTAACTGATATTCAACTGCACCAAAAATGTGGTTATGAGACCACCTTTACTTTAAGAACAGGTTGGACAAATGTGTCTGAAATACTGGGAATATCACAGATCCATAGGGTTGGCCTGACTATAGCCTAGAGATGAATCCTCCAAGACTTTCTAGACTCATTGTCTAAGATATGAAATTGATCCTACTGGTAAAATGTGATACAAGGTCTTAGAATCTCTCTATGAGCTAATTTCCTTCATAATACCACTACATTAAGGGTCAGAGGTATTAAAAATTATTAAAATAATTTTAATTTAAAAAATTATTTACCCAAAACTTTAGGTAAATTCATTTTAATGCTCTAATTTCATGAGGGTCTGTTCCATAATGCTATAGACAAGACTGGAATTCACTTTTCTTAAAAAAAGAGAGGTGGAGGAAAAGAATTTTCACCCTTGACTGACTGAGAAGACTATTTTAAAAAAATCAGTATTTTTTCATTCAGTTCTGGGAAAGATGGTTTATTGTGATTTTTTTTCAGTTCTGTGTGCATTTGATATAGAAAAATCTTACAGGTTTCAACAGCAGATATATCTGAATCTGCTGCCAGATCAGTTCTTGTTCCAGCTGTCCAGTTCCAGCTCTGGTTCAGAGCCAAAGCTGCTGCATAAAGCTCAGCCTGAAAAATCATATTTAGCTGGATTGGATTGGACTTCAGAGAAGCTCTATATGAGCAAGTCAGTGTGCAGACAGTATTAGCAGACAGGAATAGCTGAACTTGGATGATGCAGGACCTATTTATGGAAAATTAAGTTACATTAGTAGCTTGTCTGAGAGCAAATAGTTTCTGTTTGCCAGACATTTTGACTTGAGAGAAGCAAGGCTGGCTGAATTTAAGGACATAAAGAAAGGCAGGACAAGGTTCAGGCATTCTACATTAGTAGAAAATGTAGGAGAAACTTTATTGGTTACATTATTAATCCTTGATTGCAGGTCTTTGTGGTAGAAATGTAATGTATCGTGATAACAGGGATTCCAAAAGGAGTGGCACCCACTATGCTGGGCCCTGAACAACTTGTGCAAATACAAGTTTGAATAAAAAATTATTACCTGAATCTTGAAGACTGTACCCTCTAAGGAGGCTGAAAAGTCTTGAAGAGACACCTGATAGCATCTATTCTCTGCTGGCCACTGTCCACATCCTTCCTTGGTGGCAGTGACTAGTGGGGTTACTCCTACATGAACTTGGCAAATGGACAGTGATTTTCAAGACTGACATGTAAAAATGCAAACAAAAGATAAATGACAGGAGTGCAAGAGTTCAAGTAAAAAAAGTCGAAGGTAAATAATGTATTTTTTGTTACATCACTTCTGGTGAAGCACAACATTAAAGGCTGGCTACTTCTGAGCAAATTGTAATTCCTTTTTCAGTGGTGATGGAAGCTGTGAGCTTGCTAAAGCAACCCACGATGCTCAGTGTATTTGCTTCCATTTTTATTCCTTGAGGCAGTTCTCCACAGAACACGCTGCAGACAGACATCTGAGGATCCTTTTTCTCACAGAATGCACCAGAGCTGGATGCTTGAGAAGAGAAAGTGCTAAAGGTTGACTTCAATGGGAATGTTCCCTGACAAAGGTGAAGATTTGACCCAGAAAGGTTTGAGTGAGTTTCTGAACAAACTGAATTATCTTTTGTGTTTTGCAAACATGGGTCACCTAAAAAAAGTGCAAAAGTTTAACTCCCAGACCACATGTTCGAGGGAAACTATTTCATGTTATTCCTTTAGAAAACAGCCCTTCTATTTTACTTCCAAACTGTGGTGAAATGTTATATTCTAAATAAAAACTCTCTTTAACCCTGCGTTTTTTAAATGTAGTGCATTAGCCCTGGAAGTTACTTGCATTTTTAGATTTTTATTAATTCTAAACTTACCTCTTTTCATTAAACTCTTTTGATTCCTTTTTCACCTGCATTTATTGGCACAGTAAGAACATGTTATTTTCTAAGAAATGGCTTTAAAGTTTAGGCCTTGTTCTTTTATTACAGAACATTTGTATCAAGCAAAAATACCACAGTCTAAATGAGGATACAAACTGTGTTTGGTCATGAATAATGAAGGCTTGTTTCTTCTTCCAAAACTAAACTCTCTACATCCTCATTCTATAATATTCTTATCTATGAAAATATTCGTTTTCTTAATCTGATATATTTTTTATCTGCCTAAATTATCACAGTTTTCTTAGGATTATTTGATCATTATAGTTTGTTTAGAGCAGTACTTAAAAATAGTTTCCAAAACCTCTGACATATTTGGAATATTTGAGCATATTTCAGAATGAAATTTACTGTTTTGTTCTGATGTAATCTATTTACTGAGTCTAAACTAATTACTTTGATTTCTCTTGGCTTATACATATCTTTTCTCTTTAAAATTTTATATAGCAAATGAGCACGCAATTGTTTTTGTCTGTCTAATGCCAGTATCTACAGTATATAATACCTTGATCTTAGAATGTTATGGTTTAGACTGTTTTAATGCATTAATTGAATTCAGTTTCGAATACTGAAAAGTTAAATAGTTAATAACCATTTATCAAAATAGAGGAATAGCCAATGTACATGTAAATTTGTCATGTTGTAGTATTTAAATACTTTTCAGAACAGTTCAGCATATTCCTGGTAATAATTAAAAACATCTTGTAATGGATTAAAGGTGACCAGTTCCAAAAAGAAGAAACATGGAGAGATGCACTGTAAGAAATGAGCTAATAACATGAAAATGTGGGAAATCATTTTCAAAAAGTCTGAATCTCGAGTTGTGCTTTATAAATCACGACCCAGAAGTAACTGGGGATTCAGCCAGATCTCATTAATTGCGGAGGAAGAGAAACTATAAAGACTGAAATTTATGTAAAACCAGTTCACTGGTCTATTCTTTTATGGGAACTATTTGGAATCAATCTGTATCTGCAACTCTTCTCTGGCAAATGAGTCGAAGAGCTACAGCAGGTGCTTTAAAGTAATAAGGGATTTCCTTCGAAACCCAGTGGAGAGATGACTCACCAGTTTAATTATGGCCTTCTTCTGTTGTAAAAGCAGGACCATCATTTGTAAAAGGCTCTTGTAGAGTAAATGAGTTCCAACAGAAAATCTTTGATAGGGAAAAGAAGATACCTATATTTTATTTTAAAGGGTATAGGATTTATAGAGAACATCTTCAGACCACTACAATGATTAGTGTTGTCTGGGTATCCCCAGAGTAACTGAATGGAGCAGCAGTAACTCTTTTTGTGCTGTCTGCTTTGCTTTATCTTGAATTTCTGACTTATCTTTCAGTTCAGTCATTTGATTTATTCCTAAATTATATATATCCCAGACAGACATTACCATAGTTCATACTGCTTCAGGATGGTTGGAGTGGTTTGGTTTGGTTTATTCTTTCTTTAAAAAGACATAGCTAAAATTACAGTTACTATTTCTTAATTTCACAATACCATTCCTTTTTAGCGAGCTGCCTGCCCCTGGGAAATAGGACACTCTTTATAAATGGTGAACCAGCTCCTGGGACTTTTACTATTTACTTTGAAAACCACAATTTTTCACCCCATAAAGACCTTCCATATCCACTGCATCTCTGCTATAAGAAGAGACACCTCAGAACTGATAATAAAACATTTCATCCTGACAAGTGGTAAAAATCCAGGGGACTATAATGACTGAATCAGAAACATCCTTTATAATATTTATTGCAAAGTAGCAGTTTCCAGTGGAAATTCAATTGATGAAAAGGGGGGAGGTTCTAGTAATGAGGATTTGGCAGACAAAAATCACTAGGGAAAATGGTTCTTTTCAAGGACAGATGGGTCATGTAAGCCATCTCTCTGTTGGTTTTCTAGGTTGGTTGGTTGTTTTCACTTGACTTCTCTGCTCAGAAGTCATTTGCCTGATTTTGCCTGTGTCTGTCACAGTCTGACACAACGCATCTTCTTGCTAAAAGGTAAACTTCTGGTATCTGGAGGGTAAAGGAAATAAAAAAACCTCATAGCCAATATAAATCAATAGAAAAAGAGGAAAAGAAAGCCACTTAGAAGAGTAGGTGTCATTGATTGACTGGAATTTTAAAGGGTCTTTCTTACGATGGACGAATTCCTGAAGTGTTCATTAACTAATGGAATTATGGTGGCAAGCGACTGCTGTCTCCACAGAACACCAAGCTAAAAAGTGCAGAGGAATAATGGGCTTTTCTCTGCTGTGGATTGGTGTCCTCACTGTCCGGAGCTCACTCAAAGACACTGGAAAGGATCAAGGGGGTTTCACCGTTGAAATTCCTGTTTATGTTTTCCTCTTCCTCAGGAATTCCTGCTCAAAGCATCAAATAAGGTTGAACTCAGGGGGTTAAACAATAGAAAACCAGCACCTGGGCCTTAATATATTCAATTACCCAGAAAAAAAATCAATTTTGTTTTTGTTAATAGCGCTGAAATATGCATTACACTATTTTAATTAAAACAGTCTATTACACTTGCCATTCAGCTCATTCCTGCATATTCCCTTAGGGCAGTAGTCATGTACTGTGATAAAACATAATGAAAATAATTTATAAAGAAAACAATACAATAAATCAATCTTATGCTTAATGAACCTGCATTACAAGAATGGATACAATATTCTTTTTTAGCCTATGTAGTGCATTCTCCTCAAATGACTGGAAGAATGCCCTACAGCACTTAAAAAAATAGCACCTTGCTCCATCTCAGCATGCTTTTAAAGCACTGCAGCTTGCAGTTTAAGCAAATCTTGGCTCAACAAATAGAAATCTCTTTCATTTACACTAGGTTTTTGATTTTTCTGTTATTTTACCTTTAGTCAGATTCATCTGCCTCACAGGGACACCTGTAGAGACCACAGGGATTCAACTCATCTGCATACTTCAGCAGTCAGCTTTTTGCTGTCTGTATTCCAGAGACCCAAATTTTACAGTTAAGATCAAAGCTACTCAGGGAGAATTCCCAGCTCACCATCAGGAAGATGAATAAAAATACTGCCATTATTTACTTTTTTTGTATATTCATATGACACTTAAATAATTTTCTAGTTCAGCCAGTGATGGAATCTGTGAATTACCTTTACCTGAGAACTGCCAGGGAATATCTGTCAGTACATAATATTTCATTCAGTGACCAAATGTGTGCACAACAGTCTGATTTAGTGTAGGATTTGCAATTTCTGTGAAATGTGTCTGTGAAATTTTGGTATCTGCTGCAAGATCTGCTACACTTGGAACAATCCTTCCTTAAGAATTTGATTACTCACATATTTATAGGAGAATTCAGTTGGTTTAGCAAATTAAATTGTCCAGAAGAACCAGGGCAGCACTAATGCAACAGATTATACAACATAGCCCAAAATATTTTGAGAGAGGAGTCACTCAGGGTGACTTGATCATGCATCCTACTGACACAGCCTAGAGGTATTCTGCTAAAGGTGTATTAAACTATGTTTTTCCAAGCAGGTGGATAAGAATTTAATAGGAAAAAAAGAGAACTCTACCTACCACAGCTGAAAAAGCTGAGGTTGGCTGGGAAATTGCAACATGTTGTTGTTCTTGTGCCCCATTAGTAAACTGGGAGCAAAGAAAAAGAATGTGGAGGTGATGAGATACAGAGAAATTATACAACAAATTTTCTCTGGGTATGGTGTTTCACCTTTGCAACTGCAGAGATGGAGTGGCTTGTGCATCATCTAAGTTAAATAAAATTTATTTGATTAGATCTTTAACTTTCCTTTAAAACAACAACAACAACAAAAGACAGTATCAAAATGTTGCCAAAAAGGATTGTCAAATGCTTTGTCAATTCAGAGACCTGAATTGGTCTAAGAGGGGAAGAAACATCCTCGAAATGGCATTTTCTGAAATGCTGTTTTCTGAAATACTAAAACCAAAGCTTTAGCATACCTGGAGGTCCTATGTAATAATTCAGGAATACAATTTATCACTCTGGTTATTTATTGATATTAGGGGGAATAAAAGAACAGAAAGCAAAGAATGGTTCGAGTAAGTATTATCAAACACCTAAATGCTGTTAGAGAGCAGTTCCAGAGATGCTGGCTTTTTATGTTTCTGCCTCCTCTCACCTCAAACCACAAAACCACTCTGGAGCACAAGAGGAATATCTGGGACAAGCTGCTGAGGCCACATAGCAAGAGCCATTCCCAAAGAGTTTAGACAGACAGACAGACACCCAGAGCAGCAGGGCTTGGCTGCCAGCCAGAGCAGCCCGGCAGGAATCCTTTCCTGGGGAATCATCTGGTCAGAGCTGCATCAGCTCGCACAAAGGCTCCAGCAAACTGTAAATCCCAGCTCACACTGGGGGACAAATTTGACAGGAGACAACAATCCCTGCCCCTCAGTGGGGCAGCAGCTACCCCAGAACAGCTTTGTCCTTTTGAGGAACAGCTTCCCCTGGCTGTTCAGCAATTTGCTGTTGCCAGCCCTGTAACTATTGCTACAGGCAGCTTTTATAGGCTCATCCTCTAATTTGGGAGAGAAGCTGGAATGCCTTTGGAAGCCTGCTGGCACACGGCAGCAGATGTGTCTGAAAAAGGCCCAACTGTGCAGGTTACCTGCCTGAGGCAGGTTAGAAAGACAGGCTGACCATTCTGTGGTTCTAGAAACCATTTCTTGTCTCAAATGTTTACTCCTTTTGCTAAGAGAACCAAAAACCTCTGGCTGAATTAGGTAAGCAAATGTGAAATTATCAGAAAAGGCTCCCAGATTCTGGTAGGTGACAAAAACCCGCTGCGTTTTCTCCTTCCTTATAGGAAGGAGCTATATAGATATAGATAGATATCGATATAGATGATAGAGATAGAGATAGATATAGATGACATAGATAGAATAGACACAGATATAGATCATATAGATATACTCCTGTTTTCATTGCTTCTACCATATGTGACTTTTTTCTAGGTGAATGATTTCTTTGCTTGACATAAATATTTCTGGGAAAGTGTTCATATGTGAAAAATGGCCCTAAATGTGAGTGATTTCGACTCTTAACTCTTGCCATGTATTCTCCTCCTCCAGCTACTGTTTTCTGATTGCTTCAGTGTTTTCAATACAGAAATTAGTGATTTTTACCCACTTTAAATAAGACCATAAAACACACAAAAAAAGAGAAAGCTGACCCTTCCATGCAGTGTTGATTCATTTACACATTAGTTTTATCATTCTAAACAAAGTGGAAGGCATTTGATGTCAGTTGTTTTCCCTTTTCATGATTAATACAGTTATTTTAGATAGAATAGAAATGGATAAGAATACAAAAGCTGCAGGTCCACTGAGAAGACAACTGCTAATTGCCCCCAAAATTTAGCTTCTCTAGAATACAATTATTGTTTGGGTGTTTTGCTCACATTTCTTGACACTTTTGGTCAATAAGATGTTGTATTTGATGGACAATTTATTGAGGTAAAATAATTGTATTCATATGCCTTATAGCATATTATTTGTGTTTGAGAATGTAGATGATTTAAGTAATTTTTTTTCTAAAAAAACTCCTGGCTATTCATTGCAAGTATTCCATCTCATTTCATCCTTGTAAAGGTAGACAAAGGATACTCTGTTCAGAGGCCAGAGAAAAATGTATGAAATAAGCTATACTGTAAATTTCCTTTTAGGTTAATTGAAACATAAAATGATAAAATTACAGAATACGTCAACCTCTGTCAAGTCTTTATTAGACATGGGTGAACTGAAATCCACGACATGGTCAAATCTGGACTATTTTCAATAAGAAAGAAAAAAGAGGCAGATCTCTGATAAGGACACAGCAACCACTTTCAATCCAAATGTTAGAAGTCTAGAGTGTATAGACAGTCTACCCTAAAGTCTTTTCTTGACCTTGTCAAAACATTTCTTAGAGGTTTTTTTGCACACAAGAAAATGTTTAAAGTGTGGCAGTTATCCTACAAAGCATTTTCCTTCTGAGAAGCATGGCAACTTAACAAGCAACAGGAAAAAAATGGATATTAATGGAAAGTTTAGGCAATCTTTAAATTTAGGCATCACCATATGTGCACACTGTAATGCACATATATATGTGCTCATTTCTGTATAGATCCAGTTCTGCTCTCTGCTGTAAATCAAAGTCAGTACCTGAATACAAAATATGACTGAGGAGAGATTTTTGGCCCATTGCCTCTTTAGGCCATCTCATTCTATTAAATAACCTACTTCTGAGAAACTTAGCTAGACCTTCACTGTTCAGTAACTTATGATTGCCTTTTTAATTAAAAGCTTGAACCTTACTTTATACTCATTAATCATATTAGATTGGAGTGTTGATACAATGGGCATGGCTCCCCCTTAGACACATTAACAGAAGCGTTATGGAAGTGCAGGGTAAGATGTGTGAGGATTTAAAGGTGGCATTTTTCTCCTGGTGTGCTCTGCTTCTGCGTGCTTTGCCTAATTCCACACCTGGCACACTCTCCTTGCCTCGGGACCCCCTTTTGTTCCATATGATGATACTGCATAAGCCAGGCTAGGCTAACAGGAGAAAAGCAGCAGGACAGGAGCCCCACCAAGGTGTGTGAGCATCGCTTTGCCTCAAGTCTGGTGTCAGAGCATCTCCTTAGCTTGGAGATGTGCTTGACCTCCGAGGGTACAGCGGATGTACAGAGTCAGGGTGCAGCTCGAGCCCCACTTCACACCTTCCACAATCTCAGTTTCTCACACTGAAACCTTTCTCCTCAAGTTGCTGAATGCCACATCCACTGCACGGCTGCATGTGTCCTGTTTATCTGCACTGAACGTGGCTCCTTCACTGAGGGTCCATCTCCCCACAAAAATCGATAGCAAAGCTCCAGGTGATTTCAGTGGCAGCAGGGCTGGGTCTAACAAGTCTGGCTTTTATAAGAAATACAAGCCTTGGCCTCTGCTAGTATAAATCAACCTGAGTCCCCACTGGAACTGGGCTAATTTACACCAGAGCAGGATCTAACTTTACATATTCTTTTCTTTTTGCTCCCTCCTACTGGCAAGAGCCCAACAGCAAAGCTTTTTGTGCATTTGTTTCACTTTGTGTAAGGTCAGCTAAGGTTTTATGTAAAACAGATGGGCAAACTTAAAAATGATTTTTCACATTGCACTGAAAACCAGTAAAAAAGCAAAAGGGAGGAAAATTACTCTTTCTGTTGTTTCAAAGGTTGTTGCAATGACCTGTATTTTACCCAGTGCCTCAGTTTTAAAAAAGGAAAACTACCCCGTTTTTATTACAGTGAAGTTGTTTTCTCTGCTATTCATAGAGGTCTTAAGGAGGATCAGCAAGAAAAAGAAAATTCCCAGTGGTTCACTGGCAGTTTGAAAATGGGAATATAGTGCCCAATTTATAAAATAAGGACTATATTTAAACATCCTTTAACTTATTGTGCTACATTTTTCTTCTCACAACTCTGTAGTTTTGTGGTAACTAATATTGTGGGACTGAAAGAGTATGCAGCCATACAGGTTACCAGCCTGGGAGGAAAACTAGCAGAGCAATTTTAAATAGCCTGTTCTTTTCTTCTTAAAAACCAACAATAACAACAACAAAATTTACACCAGTGGGACTTCATGTTTATAGAAGTTTTCATTCTAAGGCACACAAGACAGAAGTGTGGATTTCCCAATGAATCAGGTCCTTTGGCTCATATGGACTGACATGTTCAGGAATTTCCAGTTGTTTAAATGATTGCAGGCTTTGTCCATACTTGATTGCAGAATTTTCCATACTGCTCTGGCATCCCTTGTAAGACAAAGAGCAGCAAGCCCAAGTCAGTCTGTGGAATCTGCAGAGGTGTCCGTGTCCTTCCCCTGGAGCTTCAGCTCTGGGTGATACATCCAAGAGAGACAGACAGGGTAGAGAGAGCCTAAAAACTGGCATCCAGAGGAGAGCAGTGAGTTCAAACCAAGTGCTGTAACCCATGATCTGCAAATAATGACTGGTCAAGCAGGGGACTGCCAATATAGAGTAAAGCCATGACAGGAAATGTAACAATGGGCTTCAAGTATAAAGAAAGATACCGGAAAAAGGAAGCTAACAACTTGTTATTTATGTTGTTTATTAATAAAAATAAAAATAACAGAGCTAACATTTTAGAAAAATTCAGGTTAGGAGAAAAAATTTCCAATTTAGATAGAGGGACTCACTGGGACAGACAATTTTAGTGGGGATGCCCTGATCCGGCCAATGACTCTTTTTTGACAAAGATCAGGAGTAACATTGGTGGGAATGACATGAGCTCAGGTGATTCTATTCTGGACATGGGGAACGGACTGAGCTGAACTCACAAGGCCTGTTCAGCCCAATGATTTTATAAGTGGAACACATATATATTTCTAATATCCAAATAGAACACTTGGTTGCAAAAACTTATGCCTATAATCATGAGAATTTTCTGACTTTAGAGGAGTTTTGAAGGGACAAAGGTGCTATCAGGAATTCTGTCCAGGCATTGACTTAATACTTCGTATAATGACCAAAATAATCTTTTGGTTATGCACGTCTGTATTTCACATAAATTTTGAAAAGTAAAAAAATCCAAATAAAAATGTCAGTGAATTAATGGTCATAATACCAAATATTTTACCAAATTTGTATGATTTTTCAAATATTTCAAACTAGTTAGTGTATTTTCAGATAAAATTCTTTTGTGGCTGTTTTGGCCAGATATGCATATGTTGCCTGGTTTTGTGCTTGTTGAATTACTGTTCAACCAGTTCAGACATTCCTGTCATTTTTAGCCCAGAACTAGCTACGTGCAATCTTATCCTGATGGATCAATTGACCGTGTATTTATTTGCAATCTAGTGTTAATGAAAGGAAAAAAAAAAGAAAGCTTGAAGAGAAGTTGAGAAGTTGAGACAAATTGATGGCTTACTAAGTGTTTAATTCATTGAACTCTACAGAAATAGAGGAGTCTCAGAATGAAGGAAGCCAATCTGACCACGTAACTTAAAACTGGCTTACTTATAATTACTTGGGGGGGGAAAGGCAGGGGAAACTGTATATTAGAGCTTCAGGGGCTTTTCAGAACAGGAATGTGACAGTCATCTAAACTGGAAAAAATCATCAAGACGATTTTCATTGAGTTTACATTCAAACATTTCAGAACACAAATACCCTTTAAACTTTCCAAAATGCTTGGGGTACTTCAAAATTAAAATACTTTGATGTACTTAGACAAATTGAATCCAGGATGCCTCTGCAGGAGAAGTAATAAAGCTGCTGACTGCTTGCAGTGGTTGAATGTTTAGTCTACAAGCTTAACAATGGTTTTGCAAAGCAAAGTGAGAATGATTTTTATTGCAGATGGCCATGATGGTTTAAGTTAAGACTGAAGCCTGCACTTCGACACGGTTATGAAACTGAATATTTGGCTACCTTGATATATTACTGAAATAAAGATAACAACCTTAACCACAAATAATTTGATGCTTTGGCACTTTACAAAGGAATTGAGATGAGCTTTTTTTTTTTTTTTGAAATCAATTATTACATCTTGGTTATCTCAATCTGATATCTGTACTTATTTGAGGACACGGCCTCTAGATTCAATCCAAAATATCTGTTACTAAAGCAGTCCACAGGACTCAGGAGAGGGCTATTTTCATCCTATTTTCATCATATTTATTATGCATAGGTGAGGAAAAGTCTGTAGGTAGGCCTTATCTGCCTTGAAAAGGCAGATGCCTGTTCAAGGATGGGTAAAGCAGGAATATGAAAAGTTATTAGTGAATACTCATTATTATTTCCCCTATGAATTTAAAGAAACTTAAAAAAATTATGCTAATTTAGTTGCTAATTCTGATTTATTGCCTGCCAGCTTAGTATCTCAGAATTTAGAAAGAGTTTGCTAATACTGTAGAGATCTCATCATTGCTTTTAGGGATTTTAATTTTAAAATTACAAAGAAATTGCATCATTTCACTGAACAAACAGAAATAACTGATTTCTTATACAGGAAGCTAAGAAAACAGACAAACACAAAAGGCCACCATCTGTTAATTCAAAATCTATTTCTGCATATATAACACTTCAAGACTCCATGGCCATGTCCGTGTAACAGCCATGTTGAACTGATTGTTCCAGGTATTGAAAAACATGGTCTTGTCCTTCCAAAATAATGAACATTACATTTAGAAAACCTTATTTTTTAAAATAATAAACTGTGTGTTCTTTTTAATTGCCTTTGGCTTTCCAGCTTTTAGAATGCACTTGGGTCGTGTTTTTACACTTTTCTGTTAAGCTAAAAGAAAAAGAAATTAATTTTTCTTAAATGACACCCAAGAGTCTCACATAATCACATTACCCAAGGAAATGGGACTTGAGGAGAAATACCAAACACTCTGAAACATTTGATAAAAGCATGGAAGCAAGAAACTACAAAATAGTAGTAAGCTATGTGTGTTTTAAAAGGGAAGTCCCTACTGCTCTTGGGACAACAGAAGGTCGCCAGAGTGAAAACAAGCCTTTCCCAGTTGTGGGTTTATGAAATCAAACAGATACCATGTCTAAAAAGTCTGGGATACTCCTGATACAGAGATTTTACAATTAGAAATTAGTCTGTGATCCAGAGAAATCATTGTGGGGGTTTTTGATGAGAAACAAACAGATAAAAGGAATCATCTGTATCTTGTTAGTCTTCAGTGAGAAAGCACACAGACATTACTCAACCCCTGGACTTCCAAAAGAAAAGGAAAAAGCAGCAAAGCAAGCAAAGATGGTGGGGGGGGGGGAGGGGGGAGGAAATTAAAGGGAAGAAAGTACAAATCCAACTATGGTGCTGTCAGCATCTAAACTGTCCTGGCTGAGTGCATCTCACTAAAAATGAATCTTCTCTAGTGAATTACATATGTATTCAGGACTCCTCTCTTAATTACTCATCAACCTAGATAATGATTTCTGCTGCTGAAGTTGATAATGTTAATAGAAATTAATAAGAGAGCCAATGTTGCTGCTTTGTGTTGAGGAGATTTTCCACTTTCCTTAAACAATCCCTTTCCCCAGTGGTTTGGTGAACTGGACCTACCCTCCCTAGGCTGTGATTATTGACCTTAGGGTTTTTCATTCCCAGGCATTTTCCAACCTCCCTGTAGACTAGAGGGCTTCACTTGTGCACCAGTTCATTTCAAGACCTTTAGAACACTGAAATGTTGGCCCATAAAGCAGCTGAAATAGATCTAATCCAAATTACTAATATGGATCAAGGGACATCAGTGACAGGATACCCAAGGGAAATGATTACAGAGGTCTTTGGTCACCATAAACAGGTGGTCCTGAATGTGGAAAAACTGGAATTCAAGAAATCAGTCAAATTTCTAATGCCAAACCAGCTTCATCCGACTAAATAATGCCCTTATTTTATGGTTACGTGGTGTTTCTGACATTTCATTCTCAAAACTTATATTGATGCCTCCCTTTTCAAATTAGTACCTAAAAGAATATAAGAACCTTTTCTGTACACCAGAGGCTTGATTGCAAATTGCCTTGCCATTTAATTTATTGTGGTTACTCAGATGTGATCCTTTTTTAAACACCACAATTGGCTTAAATTTAATTGCTTTGACACAAGTGTAAAGTCAGACCTATCCCGAAAGCTGGGTTATAACTGTTCTGGATTTGCCCCAAAGAATGCTCCTTTGCACTGTGCTAGGGAGTGCCTGGTGTCAGCTCAGCAGCCATTCAAAGTAGTCCTGGCCCCGCTGAACAGAAATACAACGGCCAAGGAGCCTGGCCTTATGTTCAGCCACTGCTCAATGCAGAAGTTTAATCACACCCAAGCAATGTTTGTAGCTCACCCAGGACCAGCAGTCAGCGTGGAGCTGAGGGCTGCACTTTGTAGAAGGCTGTTAGGGGAGGCAAGAGGCCTTTGCAAACTTTTCAGCTGAGTCATTTGCTCAGTGACAGCTGCTGTGGCAATTCCCCCTTCTCCTGACCTTATGGGCTACCCCACTATGCTTCAGAGATCTTTAGGAAGGGAGACGATTGCACCTAATGTGTTTGGACAAGCCTAACATGTGTGCAAATTAATAAGAATGGGATATTCTGGTCTGTATTTCCCTTTACAAACGTTGTCCTGCATTTATGCAACCTGCACATCTGCTTACCTGCTCTAACTAATGATAATGGATCTAGCAGGAGGAAGAGAACACAATATTCACTCCAGTNCTTCCTCTACTGAATATTAGGAACCTTAACCAACTCCTTAAAACGGGATGGATTTCTTATGTAATTCTCCTCTTCAGACAAAGGAGGAAGAAATATCCACCTCTCCACAAATGTAAGCATCTGGGGGTTGGGAAGAACATAGCAAGTCACCCTTTGCAATACTCACATTTAAACTGTGTGTACAAATTTCCTGATTTATTATAAAATGAAGCAGCACTTTTGCCTCTGGTATTAAAAACAAAATAAACACAATGAATACAAACAGCTCATGGCAACAGGTGCCTGGTATTCTTCATGTGACAGTGAGGCTGGTAAGCAAGGGCACACTTTGGCTTCATTTCAACTTCTACATTGAATTTCTCTTTCTAAAGCAGTCCTTAAACAGTTTTTAGCTAAACTCCATGAAGCAAAAGAAGAAAAGGTACTGTGATAATACATTGCATCATTAAAAATCATTCAAATGTTTCTGCGGTCCTGTTCAGTGGAATTTATGGGTAAATGAATGCCAAATTAAGAAAAGTTCCCATATTACATTGTTTGTGCATCCCATTACATGAGAATTTCATCACTTTCTAATACTCACACTGAGGCAAAAAGCATCTGTAGTCATGGAAAGATTTATAGCCCAGTCTCTGACTGAAAACACAGTGTACATCTTTTCTCCCTCAGAAACAAATTCCCTCTTTTCACCTGAGCACAAACGGCAGCACAGCAGCACACGGTGCCGGTGTTGTAAGATAGCGAATGTACACGGGGCAGAGCCTCCCCAGAAAAGCAATATTGCCGGGGAGGCTCCTGGTGTGCCTTATCAGCTGTGCTCAGGAGTACTGCCCTGCTCGGAGTGCGGCCCTGGCAGCTGTCAGCACTCTTCCTGAAGGGTTCAACTCCACTAAATTTTGATGCGTGAACAGAAATAAAATGTTTCTGCCTTTGCACACTTTTTGCAAGGGCTTTCTGTGAAACCTGGTGCATGGGCAGCCATATGACATCTTCAAAAAATCCTCCACATATTTGCGTAATTCTCTGTCAAATCTCTACATATATGATAAATTTTTGCATACCTTGTGCTGGTATTCATGAAAGAGCCCCCTTTTTCGTGTTCTTTGTCCACTACAGCAACACCCACTTTCTTAAAAATTAATGAAGAACAAATCAAAATTAATAATTTCTCGCTTTCTGAAATATATTTTTTTTGAGGGGGAAAGACATTGTTTTTCTTCATCTCTGACTATGAGCTAATGTTAGAATTGAAGCTGCATCTCGTCACAATTTTAGCATTTATTACCTTTACATATAAGAGATATGACTTCTAGATTATTAGATTATCCTGTAAATTACTGCAACTGATTTAATTGTATTACCTTTCCTTAAATTGTTCAGTACTTTTCACCCTGTGCAAAACCCTCTTGCACAAGCCACAAGGTAAAAGATGTTATGAAGTTTTTAAGAACCTCTTCCAAACATTGCTGTGAGTACAAAGCATCAAGTATTCCTTCACTGAGTGCTAAAACATAGACTGCACAAAGTGGATGGGTGTATGAATGCTGGTATGTGCATGTCTATCAGAACTGTAGGGCTTTCATTAGTTCATTACTGGTGTTTATTAATTTAACAAGGCCACTTCGAAATTCCCAACATTTCTCTTTTCAGAACACAGACCTCTTGATATCACTTCAAATATTTGGAGGAACACTGCATTTTCTACCAGAGGAAACAATAAGTATCAACTCTTAATAAGCTGTTGAATATTTCAGCACTTGTGAAATACGAGCTCATAGAATCAGAGCTGCTGTTTGCAATTTGCTGTCAGGTACAAAGGGATTGTTCTCATATATTTGGCATTACAGTCAGCTAATCCTTGTCTGATTTTCGTATGCCACAAGCCAGTGAAATAAAACTATGGGATGTTCTTTAATGAGCAATGCAATAATAAATTCCCAAAGAAGGTTTTTTCTTAAACCCAAGCCTGCAAGTAACAGCTTGAGGAACGCTTTCTGGAATCATACTCATTATAACTTGGACCCAGTTTTCCACAGAAATAAGATCTGAAACAGTATCTCCATGTTAAACCCTTAGGCTGGGATTCAGAATATGCTTATTCTTTTTTAGTATGTAGAGGATATTTTTGGCTCATTACATTAATAGAACAACATAGTGTAAGAGGATTATGAGTTTTACTCTTTTATATCCTGGGTATTTTGCTCAAAATTTGTGGGATGCTTGGAAAAGAACATTTTGATTTTCTGATTCTAGTGTTCGTTGAGAAACTTGAGATCCATTTTAGATTTTGTTTAGCTTAGTAATAATATTAATAATAACAATATACATACTGGCTTAAGTTTGGGAGCTCAAAATCCAAAGGTTCCAAAATAAAGCTTTTTTGAAACATCCCCATGTCCAGTAAAGTCAGTGGTGTTACAAAACCATAAAACTTAAATTTTAGAGAAAAATAAAGAAAAAACAGATTTTAATTCACTTTATAAACACCTCTGGATGATTCCCAGCTGACATGCTGGAGAAAGAGGCTTGTGGTGCTTTGTTAGAGATGTATTAACTCATGCTATTGTCTTGTACATCTATTACAGAGCACCAGAAATTTCATTTCAGAGAGAGATTCATGATTTCTGAAATTAATTTATTTTGCCTAATTTTCCCTTACTTTAAGTGGTCCTTCTTTCCCAGTGTTGTGAAATTTTTCCCACCTTGATTAATAGATCACAAAGACTTTAGGGAATGGATAGACACGAGAGGCAGCAGCAGCAGCAGCAATTGGTATCTCAGCCCTAGTGGGAAGATAAGGTCAGGCAAAAACATAAAACATGGATAAATATCTGACATAAAGAGGCCTCACAGAGTACAGAAGATGAAAATGATTCCTTAGTGAAATGGATCTTGAAACATGAGCCTGGTTCTGCGGCATAGTACTTGGTAAGGAGAGGAAATTAAATTTTACTTTTAAATTTTAGATCATGTATCTTTTAAAAAAGAGATTTACTGATAAGATGGGTATAAAACGTGGGCTTTTAAATGACAGACATCCGCATGCTCGTATTTTAACGTGCCATGCCCTGAGATAATACAGTATATCGGAGGTCCCCAAATTATTTCACAGCACTGATGATCTTTTAAGTGAAACAGGAATTTCTTGGCCCACTTTCCCTTGGGATGCCATTCCTGCTCCCAGCCATCAGTGCATGTGTGTGCACCCTGAGCCTCTTACACTCACCAGCGTGGAGCCATTGACCAAAGGAGCCATTCACCAACACTTCTAAAAACAAATGTATCCCGTTCTCCTTCTGTATCAAACATGCAGCTGCACGTACCAATTAATTACTTGTTTCTTTAGGTAACTAATTGCTAAGTGCTAAAGAATTGTTGCAATGCTGTATGTAGAAGTAACAAAATTACTCAAAGGTTTTAGAAAAATCTTCAAGAAAGCAATTATTGCTAGTTGTAGTCAAAATTATTTGTTATATTAATTACCAGTAATCTCTGCCTAGACATAATTAGACTGGAAGCAATTTTATAGTGGTGCAATGTAATTATGTCATTAATATGAAAAATAACAGATTATTTTGCTTTAATTTGACATATTATATGTTTAAGAGCTTACCAATTAAAGAACAAAGCGTTGAATTAAAGAACAAAGTGTGCACTAAGTTTTGGGTTAATTTCTCACAGCAGTAGCGTGTTTAGGCAGATCTTAAGATCTGTACATTCTTGCTGAGTGCTTATAAATATGACCTGAAACTAAGTTTTCAATAAATTTCCATTTTGGACCTGAATTAATTGTTCTCCAATTAAGTAGAGTAGTTCTAAACTCTTGTGCAAATTTTACTCCTACAAATTCTTGTGGAATGTACTTTTCAGAGATACTCATGCTCATCTCAGTCTGATCTGGTCTGATAAACAACACAATTTATTCACATTTTTAGTTGGTGATTTTTTAGGTTTCTGCCAAAATTAATCTCAGTCAGGCTCTTATCAGCATAATTTAAGCACAAGCTTAGCAGAAAGCAAACATTTGATGTAGTCCACTGACGTCTGTTCTGTCTTCCTCTTTTTCCCGTATTTTTCATGGTGACAATAAACAGATGCCCAAGAGATTTTCCAAATTTCAGCTCAAGTCAACAAGAAAAAGGTGATTTCAGAACATAATCACAAAATATTAACTAGTGATATAGAATGTTTCTCTTGGAAAAAAAAAAAAAACAACAGAGGAAAAATGTCCCAGGTTTTTAATAAAATGAAAGTACAAATCACAAAGGAAAAAAGATTGGCTACAAACTTTTCATTAACTTTTTTGGAGCGGGGCAGTTTGTGAAACACATTTTCAAATTAAGTACACTTTCAGCAGTGAATAATAATATTTCTGATAAGTGATTTTACATCATTTAGGCAAAGCTTTTCGTCTTTTTAGATTTTAATTTTTTATGTACCATGGGGTTTTGTTCTACAGAGTATCATTAATAATCAGATAATTTCATAAGCACAAGCCCACAACAGAAAGATTAGCTATCTCAGATAATTTTTTACAACCTATAGTAGTACTAGTTTTATGAGAATTCACTGATAAGAAGTATGAAAAAAAACCCTAAATTATTATTAAGGAATTACTTTCATTTGTATTACTGCATTACTGCAATTTCTTGCTAGAGTGTTTTGGCAGAGTCTGTTCTGCTGAGGAATGGAACAATAACCCATAAATACCCAGAATCCATGTCAGGAACTCTCACTTGCTATTCCCAGACCATTCCTCAGAGACCTTGTGGATGAGAGCATGTTGTTGTAGTCTCTAACCCGAGCAGCCACTGGTCAGGTTTTCCTGAGTGTCTGCGAGCACCTCACACAAATAAAGGCTGACTCTTTCTGGAGTCATTGTCATGGAAAGGAAGGATGCAAATTAGGGTTTGTGCAGCCTCAGATGCATCACTTCAGTGACGAAATTATTTACAGGGTTTTAATGCATAAAATGTCCCAGCACCTTTTAAAAGGGGTGGTATATATAAAAGAAATTCACATAATCCCCTCTTCTCCAAAACCTTTTTGTTCAAAATAAATGCTTCCTGTTACTGCTAAAACACCTGCTAAACCCGCAGATAAGACACAGTGTAGGTACTCTGCTCAATTTTAAGAAGATTCCACCTGAGCAAATTATTTCTAGATACCTCAGTTTCTGGAATGTACTCTATGTTACTACTCTCATATTATTTGTCAAAAAAAAAACCCACAAACAATGAAGCAACCAACCAAAAAACCCCAGAATGCTGCACATATTTGGCTTAGTTCCTCCATTCTTCTCTGCAGAGTACTCATGAGAGATCTAAGTTACATTTACTGGAATCTGAGGAGTCTGAAAATCATTTTCTTTTCAGTGTTGAAACAAAAAAAAAACCCTACTCTGTAATTGTCTTTAGCTTTTAGGTAGCTCGTGGCTTGCAAAGTGAATAGCTCATTTTGAATGTGATTGAGATTTTTACAGGAAATTAGTACCATTTGTTAGTTAAGTAACTTTCAAATTAGAAGTCATGTGGTAAAAATGGAGTCAGTTTATGGAGCATTTCAGATTTTGATATTTTTCCCTCTCATATTTAGTGATAATGACAAATCCCTTTTTAATGAAGTTTTAAAATGAAAGCCAATCTCATGTGGCTTTTTTTATCACCTATTTACTTTAGATAAAAACTCTTATTGTCCTGAACCACAAGCATTATGCAGACTAAAAATGTCATATTAAATCTGTCATTTTAATCCCAAACCATGGATTGCACCATAATTTACTGGATAAAATTATAGTAACAAATAGCAGTGATGATGTAACACTATATTTCAACATGTTTTACAGCACCACAATGTTATTCTAGTGATTATACTGCAGTTGGAATAAATATTACTAAATTTGAGACAGATTTATTATGGTTTTAGATTTTCTTTTACTTGGTCCAGGAAACAGAGGATTTACACAGTAACTCTTCTAAACATTAATGAGCATTAATTGCTTATCTCCCTTGTGTACCATGAGGAGTTTCTATCCCTCTGGCTGTCCTGTGTGTTAGCACCTTGTAAGGTTCGGTTTCGGAGTAGATCGTCCCTCCAGTTTCAGCACTGTGTGAAAGGAGGCACTGAGCCAGGGAAACATTTCAGCCCTTCTTCCCTTCATCTCTCTTGCCCTTGAGAACCCATCCACTGGCAGTCATTTGGGCGAGAGGAGCCAGGCCAAGCCACGTGCAGTCTTTTTGCAGCTCTGATGCTCGCCTGTGTGAATAAAGGGCAAAATGCACAGGCAGGTCAAACCCAGCCCAGCCTTCCTGCCCCTAGTTCCAGCTGCAGAGAGCCAGGAGGCCACAGGAGATACCTGAGGGGACAGAGAGTCTCGTTTTGTTTTATTGTCATAAACTGGCAGGTATGGCCTGATTCCTCATTCTATGTGTCCTGAAAAGATAGCTTCGGGTTTGGAACAATTAGATTGTTACCAGAGAAATTTGAACGTCTGTCGGAAATAAATTCAAACCAGGCTTTTTTGGTGAGATGCTGAACAGTGGGAGAAACTTGCACTAGCCTACTGACTGGTCGTTGATTCCCACCACTCTAACAGTCACATACATCACTCTGTGATGTTAAGGAGAAGCATTTATGGCATTTTCAGCTAGCCCAAAAACAGCAGAGGAAAACCAACCTCTCAAGAGAATCTGTTCTCACATCAGCAGCCCAGTCCTGAAGACTTCCATGGCTCTGGCTCTTCAGGGCAAGAGGTTGGCAATAAGAATTTGGATTTCTGACCTGTTTGCCAGTATTTCTGAGGAAGAAAAGGTTGAATCCTGTTTTCGTCTGTACCAGTGCATACCATTTACTTCATTTACCTTGGCCTGAAATAGCTGATTTCCATTTGATATTTACACTCTGGTACCAACACATTACAGGAATGGCTCTATCTGGCCTGTGAAAAGTTTCCTGCCACATTATAAAGTCAGTGCTTAACTTCTGTTCCCATATTTAATTTTTTAATAATTTTCAACATCTCAGAAAATAGTACCTTTTAAATACAGTCCCTGCAAACCTGCTCTGTGAGGTTTCGCCTTGTGCTCCAGCCAGAATCTCACAGACCGAGTGCTTAATGGAAATGAGCAGAAACTGGGTGATATTTCTCCATTATGTGTTAAATCTTTGAGAGCTTCAGAGTACTTTGGGGCAACAGAAAGGGGAAAATATGGAAAACAGTTTCAGCTTTTCAGTTTGGAACCTGCCTTGGTGTAATTTTGAGACACGATCTAAACCACAGGTAATTGATCATAATGAAAAAAATGCATTAATGAAAGTAATTGACAAAAGCCAGTACACCTGTCAAAGAAGAGAAACCTTGAAAAGGAACGGCGAGCTTTTGAAGGTCAAGGCTCAGTGTGGTGTAATCCCTACCATCTGTGTTCAGGCTGGTGCTATTCTCAGACTGTCATATGCACTCTCTTCTTTGAAAATAACAGACAAGGGAAAAAAGGCTTACCCGACAGGGAGCCTAAATGTAGTTAGTTTTATAGAAAATGAAAAAGCACCACTGTATAAACTTAAGATGACCCTTAATTTTCCTTCCCCTTGACCTACACACGTCCACAATTGGTTTCAGAGCTGTAGTGGCACTGGGAATGAAAATAACTGAGGGACCAATAAAATGTAACAGTTATAACTCCGAGCTAGAATAGTAGGCAACCATACCCAATGCAATCAGCCAAGCACGGTATTGCCCTGCAAACTCACTAACCTGATCAAGAAATTTCAGCCTTTTCTTCAGCTGAGAGAGGTTCTTGCCTTGAACCTACAAAAAGCTGTGGGCGGATTCTTGTGCCCAGACCAAATTTGCAACCCATGGTTGCCTCATCCTTTTGGATGTTTGGGATGTCGTGCTCCCCAAAGCTTTCAGACATTCTCAGACAGCAGGGAGAAGCCTGACACACTTGCGTGGGATTAATGATTGGGAACATATTCATATGCTGGGTCTGCAGAGCCCAGATACAAATTCTCAGAAAATACCCACTGGCTCACAGTCCAATAGCACAGGGCTGGAACAGACACCTTGGATAGCCACCTCCTGATAGAGGCACTGCTCAGAATAGGAGAAGCTGTGGTCAGTGCCCTGTGTTTCCTGAACTCCAACGACCAGATAACAGAGCAATCAGCCTCCTTCAGATGGCTTTGCATGTTGTTTGGATGACTTAGAAAGTATGAAGAGAGTCTTCTTCTCCCACAAAATAACGTAGCTTGCTGATCAGGTCACTTTGTGTGGTCTGGAGTTCAAATCCCTCAGGCAGATGAGGAAATTGAATTCAGGTTTCCCACACACTGACAGGATATATTAATCACAGAGTTATTATATTAAATAAGGGCATTAGCTCCTCCATGGAAGTTCTGCTTTGAAAGAAAAGACTTAGAAATCCAACTCCAGAGTCTGGAATGGAAACTCCAACTGTCTTATCAAGACATGCTCCTAGTATCTGAACACGAAGTCCTGATGAAGTATAACATTTAACACTCCAATTTGTTCTTATGAAATCATCAAATGCAGAGGTAGCTGCCTGCTTGCTTGTTTTTCAAACATCCACATACACCCCCCAGGGAGCCTCTTTGGGAAGCTGCTCTTTCCAGAAGATTGACAGGTATCTGTAGTGATCAAGCATTTGGGCCTCAGGTTTCAACCCCTTTCAACCCCTCTCCAACTCTAGTCTAGAATATTTCACAGTGAAAATTCAAAGACTTGAAAGATTTTCAAAACCTTTACAAAATTCCCAAATTTTCTGATTTACTTTGAAAATATAGTGGATACATGGAGACAGTAGGCTGCCACTTGGAGACTTTTTTGTTTTTGACTTTTTGCTATGATAAAGGTTCATCTATTAATGATGAAAGCATTTTTATAGACCTTTTTACTGCAGAGTCCAGACATATGAAACTACAAAGCACAACCAAACAGATCCCCCCAGAAGTCATGTTCAATGTACTTACTGGGAAATGGTGTACATGAAAAGCTGCTATTTCTGTTGTTTTTAAGTGACAAAAATGGTGTGTCTAAAACAGCATGTATAAATATATGTTATATATACTCCTTGTTCCTGAGAAGAAAAATAAAAAATTTAAATGTCTGCTTCCATGCACGAAACCAGAACACACCACATAAAACATCCCTCTGTTAAATGGAGATTCCTGGGAAAACAACCACAATAAAAATAACGTATAAAAAAATAATAGTGTTCCACAAATGTCTAATTTAAAAGGTTCTCCGCCTCTTTGGAAGAAACACATTTTATTTGCCCTCATTAAGGTGACCTAACCACTGTGCTTTACCCTTCCCTGCCTGCATGATGTAATCAACACCATCCCTGAAAACAGCAAACAAGAGGCAAAGAATCACCTTTCTCTCACAGAGCTTTAACTGCCTAATCAACTTTAAGCATATACCTCAATTAATGATTCAAGAGACATCCTGTTGGCCCTGTATCTTCTAACTCTAGAGTACACACAGAGGTTCAGAACTTGGTCTGCCTTGAAAGGCAGTTCCAGAGAATCTTCACTAATACCTTTCCTTTGCTATTCACACTCACTCAAAATAAACATTTATCCTACTATTTTTGACTTTGACCTGGATGCACTCTCTGCTGATAGAATGAAACTTCTCACTCAGTGCAAGCAGGCAATTCTGTTTGCATTAATTACCTTTTTCAATTAATTCCATCTCTTTACCTTTTTCTCCACTGCATGTGTCTCAGAGTGTGGTTTGCTTGCACTGAAGCTGTACAAGCCAGGTCAGAGAGACTGAGGGAGCCTGAAGCTGCATTAACACCCAGGAACATCCAGAGCCCAGCTCACAGCTGCTCCTGTGGCCAGCTGTGGAAGACCTCATTGCCAAAGCTATGCCAGACCACAACACCTTGGAGAAAATTAGGAGTTGGTACAAAAGGTGAGAACTGTTATCGGGTCAAGGAATGCTCTTGCTGGGATGCTCACTGGACAACAATGGGACAAGAAATGTGACAAAAAACAATGTGAGACTAGACTGAAATCTCTTGATTTATAGCTGTTGAAGCTGTATAAAGGAAAGAAAACTTCCAAAAATACATAAATATTCTAAAAAGATCACAGGTTCAGACTTAACTTTACTAATTAAAAAAAAAAAAAAGGAAAAGAAAAGGAAAGGGGAATAAAAAGTAAAATTGAAATCTAAAATTGGGATGGAAGTGCAATGAAGCCTTACTAGTCTGAAATTCAGCACCCAGTAGCAAAAAAATGGAAAGACATGGAAAGAAAGTCATGAGGAAGACAATCTTAAAACCCTGCAAAATTTTTATTAAAATGCATAAATAAATATTTTTCTATTACAGACTGCAAAAAAATCTTATTTTTGAAATTTCCAGAGTTTGGTACTTTATGCAGTCGCTTGCCAATCTCAAGGCACACCTGAAAAAATAAAGCGGAAAAGAAGAAAAACATTCATAGGGGGAGCATTTCCATGCAGAAAGAGTGAAAGAAGTCAGATCACAAAAAAAGCTACTAAAGCAATAGAGATTTCCATTTGTGATGAGGCTCATCATCCTTTAGGAAAAGCATCTGACAATAGCTGGGAATAACTTTCTCAGCTCACAATTCTAAGCAGTTTATGTCAACATTTTTTTTCTTTTAATCCTCAGGGTAATACATGTTTTTCTGCTACACGAAGTGTCAGCTCTGGTCAACATGTAGTAGGTGCAAAATTTGTACATTACAGCATTATTGACATGGTGCTAGTACTATCTCCTACATTTTAATTAGCTGCACAGCAAAGAGAAGGAGCTGCTTCTTCACCTCACGTGTATTATGAAATGAAGCATTCTATGAAATGAGCGAGGATCTCGAGGGGTAGAGATCACTCTGCACCCTGTGTGCAGGGGCAGGACATGCTCTGAAGTACCGCTTCTACATTTCAATTTGTCACTATTGTTTTGGCTCTCAAGTCCTCTCTGCTTTTTTCCAAAGCCACTGGAGAGCAGGCAGGAGTCACAAGATAACGCACTTGCTGAGCAGGACTGCACAGTCCCATGCTTGGGCTGACGAGCTGGCAGTGGATCTCTTTCATTCAGTACATCTCTATAAGTTGCACCAAAAAATGCCTGGGGAGACTTGGTAATGAATACATCAACTTTCACCCTGCACTGTAAAAACAGCTATAAGGAAATGATTTCTATGCTACGGAGGGGGTACACAGGCTAAAAAGAAAACACAACACTTGCCAGAAAAATAAATGCCCTGCTCCATCAGAGAGATGAGAGAGATAGATAAAAGTGCTCTGTTTATGCTATGCTGCTGTATTGGGTTTGCATGGCAAGCTTTGGGAAGCAGGGGAGCCACAGGGGTGACTTCTCTGAGGGCGTGCCAGAAGCTTCCCCTATGTCCGAAAGAACACAAGACAGATCCACTGCTGAGACCCTCAGTGATAGTGGCAGCACCTCTGGGATAATGTATTAAGGAAGGGGAAAAGACCTGCACAGCTGCATCTGGGGAGAGGAGTGAGGATGTGGGAAAGCAAAAGTCCTGCAAACCCCCAGGTCAGTGCAGAAGGAGGGGCAGGAGGTTGTCCAGGTAGTGGAGCTGGGATTCTTCTGCAGCCCAGGGTGCAGCCCACAGAGAGGCAGCTGTGCCCCTGCAGCCCTTGGAGGTCCATGGGGAGCAGAGATCCACCTGCAGCCTGTGGAGGAGCCCACACTGGAGCACAGTGATGCCCTAATACACTGTGACCCCATGGGGTGACCACTCTGGATCAGTTTTGCTTGCAGGACTTGTGACCCTGTGGGAGACCCACAGTGGAGCAGTCTGTTCCTAAAGGACTGACACCACGGAAGGGACCCAGAGTGGAGCAGTTCATGAAGAACTGCAGCCTGTGGGATGGACTTTTGCTGGAGAAGTTCATGGAGAACTCTCTCCTGTGGGAGAGACCGCACGCTGGAGCAGGGGAAGTGTGTGAGGAGTCCTTCCCCTGAGGAGGAAGCAGTGGAAGAAACAATGTGTGATGAACTGGCCAAAATGTCCATTCCCATTCCCCTGCGTCACTGCCAGCGAGGAGGCAGAGAAAATGGGGAGTAAAGTTAAGCTGGGAGGTTTGGAGGGAAGGTGTTATAAGATTTGGGTTTTTTCTATTATCCTACTCTAATTTGATTGGTAATAAATTAAATTAACTTTTCCCTGAGTTGAGTCTGTTGTGCCCATGATGGTAACTGGTGAGGGACCTTTCCCAGTCCTTATTTCAGCCCAGGAGAATTTTGTTATATTTTCTCTCCCCTGTCCAACTGAGGAGGGGATTGATAGAGCAGCTTGGTGGGCGCCTGGCTCACATCTGAGTTTAAGCAGATTGCAAACCCTTCCCCTCATTACCAGGGGGCAAATATCAACACAGATACATACAGTTCCTAACCTTCACGTGATGCTGCTTGCCACCTAAGTGGAAACTGATTGAGGAAGTTCTTTTCCTCAGGAAGAAAAGCTGGGAGAAACAAATGAGAAAAAACTGTCGCATGATCCATTGCTACCAGTCACAGTTATAATCTTAATTTGTAAAATGCAGCATACAAAAAGTCCCCGATTCTGGTTAGTGCTTTCATTCAACAGCAGCAGGACAGCAGTGCCTGCGCAGCCCATCCTCACCTTGCTTATCCTTTGTCAGGTGCCAATTAAATCTTTGCGATCTTTGTGCTGCACTCTGCTGTTTCCACAGTCTGATGGAACTAGGAATGGGTATTGCTGGGATAACTTAGAAACAGCAGGAGTTTTGTTCATTTCACTCTCTGGATTCTTGAATTTCTCAGCTGAAGTCCAGGTTTCAACAAGCCACAGCTGAGCTGAGAACAAAAATAACCACATAGCCTACGATTTGAGTTTTGATTGAAACGGCTTTCTGATTTATTTGCCTCAGATAGAATCCTTGTACAGATCCATGGAACAGACATGGCAGAAGCATCTGAGATGGGGAATTGCTTGTCCTGTCCACCAGCCGAGCTGGATGGGCTGCTCCATTGTACATATTTATGGAGCTGAGCTGAACCCTCAGGGTAAAAGTGAACAAAGAATAGACTGTTTTTCTCCTAAAGCATCTGGGTGTAAGTCTTATTTTGCCAGCAACCGTGGTGTTTATGGGCATGTTTTACTGGAAACCTGCTGCTTCTCACAACGTTTTCTGAGTGACTGTCTTAGTAAAACTGCATCTGGAAATGACAAGCACACAGCTGTAAATCTGAAAAGCAGTGTGCAGCCCTAATAGCTAGCAGCTACAGCACAGCTGTCCTGCTGAACCTTGGAAAGATTTACAAAGACAAAGCAGAGCAATGAATACGTTTCTGAGCGCTCTGTGATCACGTTACACCTCTTCCTCTTCCAAGATTTTTTTGTTGCAGACATAGAAGGGACTATCACTGCTCTTTGAATGACTGCCTCAGGCAGGTAACCTATTAGTGCTTACCTGCCTAAGGCACCCAGAATTTCTGCCCTGTACCTATCTTCCAAAGCAATGGCTAAGGCTGTATTTTATCATTTTTCATTTTCACCTGAGTTGGATCCATGACAAGAGCAAGGCCAAGAAAATGAGCCAACCTAAATAAAAATATACTGCTACAGGGGTGAGCAGCATTTTGAGCATTGCAGGGAGTGTTCATGCAGTGGAATCATCATAAAAGTGATCTGCAAAAGGAAGAGATGAAGGAGATTTGTGCTTCTCATTATCATGTGCCCTAAGCTGTGGAATCCTGTAACAGCTCGGGATCTCAGTCTCCCAAAGCTCTGAAGTGAGAGGAAACAGTGGCAGGAGGTGCACGGAGGAAACAACCAACACAAGTTGCAGAAATACTGACTTGGCTGACAGGAGGAATTGTTGCTGCACTGGACCAGTCATTGCCGGGGAGGACTGGGGACTGGAGCCAAGGTGTTGAAGTATCAAAAACATGGCAAACTGCCCAGTATTCTAAAGAAATACAGTTGCTCTCTTCTGTATAAAAATCTAGGCAATAAGCTACTCATTTAAAAAAAAAAACCACCCCCATATTTGAATAATAATATTAATAATAAAATTACTAAAAAATAAAGAAAGCTATTATCCATTCCTAAAGCAAGAAGTTCTAATTCTCTAATTCAAAAGATCTTTTCTTTCAAGTGCCCTGAAGTTTTGTTAAAAAGTAAAATACCTAAAAATACTAGAATCCTTAAACAAACCATCTCACTTGACCTAAACATTCTTGCAATTCCTGCAGAAAATGACACTTAAATATATTAATATGCAGAAGTGTGTTTGTGAAAAAACAGGTGTTAGTAATTTTAAACTGGATTGCAGCTGGATTGTTTGCTTAAAACTGGCGTTAATTTTATGCATATAAATATATATGTGTGACACACACTCATAAGTACTTAAAGTCTGTGTTTCCGTGCTTGGTTTTGGATTTGCAGTGGCAGAAAACCAATTATTCACTGTGTCTCTTTCTGAAGGTGATGTTACTGGATGTGTACTTAAAGCTGAGCACCTGAGTACAAGCCTTGAGTTTGTTAATTTTGAATCTGGCTATTAATGCATACCTATTGCAGACTTCAGAGAAGGCTGAATACAAACTTTAGAAATTCATCAGGCCCCTCTTTCTGTGAGTCCAGATCTCTAGATTTTTGATAAAGACCTGTCAGTGGCTTCATTAAATCAAATAAGCTTCCAGCCAGAACTCATCTTTTATTTAAATCAACTACACTGTTCCTTTATAGGTTGCCCTTCCATGTCCCTGTTTACTCCTCTGTTTCTGGCATTTTTCCCATTTTACAGTACTATGTTTTACCTTCCTAAGCCACCTCAGGGTGTTCCCATAGAAGGAATCCCATGGCAGAACAGGCTGCTGAAGGTGCCCAGCTCAGCGTGCTTTGTTCCCCTTTTAAAATAATGTAGAAGGGGGTAAATGGGGCCCCTGAGAACCACAGCTCTGGGGAGAAGGAACAGAAACATCTCTCCTCCTTGACAGTTTATACATCTCCTTTAACAGGGAATGTGTTTCCAGGCCCATAGAAACGCACTTTTTCCTTTTGTTTTTGCTTTCCCTGCCTCTTCCCCCCTCTCTTTCGTAACCTTGATTTTACCCTTAGATTTTAAAATAATAGCTTTTTAGGATTTGGGAAGAGTCAGCAGCCACCCCAAAATGTCCATAAGGATTAAATCCACTAAAAACCTTTCCTCTTAGTGAGGCACAAAGCAGCTGGGTGGAGGCGTTGGTTTGTGTTTCTCTGCAGTGCCAGTCCTTTGCTCTGCCCCCAGTTAAACAGCGATGATAATGCTCCTCACTCAGCTTGTTTGAAGATTAAATTAGCTGCTATTAGTTCAGCTCTTTGAAGATGTACCCAAAGTGGTAAGTGCTAAGTGTTATTAAATGAATTTTAGTCATTAGACCCTGGAGAAATTTTGTTGCTTAGGATTAGTGTTTAAGCCATGGTGAAGTCTGGTGCACTCGAGCACCCCGGCCCCTGGGTCCCCTTGGCTCAGCACTGCCAAGTGCCACACAGGAGTTTCTGTCCTTAAACACAGTCACCTCAAAGACATTTAAAGTACCAGGCTGCAAGCTGACTTTAAAGAGTAATGGTTGGTCTTCACAATTAAGAGAAGCTTTAATTTTCCATGAGCTATCTCGAAAAATTTCTGTCTCCTTTTTAACAGAACTTTAAAGAAGCAAATCACTTACGTGATTTATTAAGCTAAAGTTCGATTTAATTTAAAATTTTAAAAAAACCCTGTTATCCTGTCATTCAAATTTAAAGGAAAATGGGCAACTATATTTTCCATTAAATTACTCCAGATTGTAAAAGGTGCACCAGAGGTAAGATTTGGGTCCTTATTCAAGCCCTCTAGTGGCAGTTGTCCTGTCTGTTAACGTGGGAAATTACCACATTGCTGAACTATATTATTTGGAATCTTTAACAGGAAATTAGAAGCATCTGCCCTTAGGAGCAGGGAGAGGAAAAAAAGAAATTGTCTGTAGAAAGGTATGTATTTCTATGCAGAAATAATTGTGATTTAAATTTACAGAGTAGTAGAAATTCTAAATGCCAAATCCAGTAAACAGAAAAGGCAGAAGGTGCCACCCTAAGCAAATGACAAGGCCTGTCCTCCAGGGACTGACAGGTGCTATGGACTGAAAAGGCTTCTGCAAAATCAAAGCCGACCCAGCTCTCCTGCAGACAGGGTCAGAGCATCTAAAACTCAGGATCTGAGCACTCTGGTGGCTGCAGAGAATCTGCCAGTGAATGTGCTGCACTGGCTACGCAGGTAAACAACACCTTTCATTCCTCTAGGCTATACTGCTGCCACTACTCCTCAGCCACTATATTGCCATTACACTGTTTTTAGACTTACCTTCCTCTGTTAAAAGGAAGTTCTCTTTCAAAACAAATTTACAAATGGCACAGTCCGAGGCAGCAGAGGCAACACAGAAGCATTTCAGTGAAAATATTGCTGAAATTAGGAAAAAAAAAAAGCCTAAGATTAGGAAAAAGTAAAATCATGTCATTAAATCAGTGTAGGTAGGACCACTGCTACTGTAACATCTGTTACATAATGTCTGCCTTCTTCAAAAAGAAACAGTTAAAAAAATTAATGCTTAATTTAAGCTTAAACCAGTTTTTATAAATGTAATACAATATTACAGTTTGTTTCTAGAAGTAATTTCAGGATTTTAACAATAAAACTGACCTGTCCAGAGAATGTCAAATAACGAGCCTGCCTGTCTCAGTCCCTGGGTTAATGGACTATCTGTATATTCTGCACAGCACTGTACCTGAAGCTATTTCACTTGTTAAATGGCTAAATAGTAGCTGATGTGCCTGGCAGAGCATTCAGTGTTTCTCAAGAATAACCCTCCCAGAATTTTCTGGCAGATAAAAGGTTTACTCTGACAGTTCTGAGTGTTTCTTCAGCATCTCCTCTTAACCATCTAGAGGATTTTCTGGAGTGCTTACATGAATAGAGGTGCTTGTTAGAAGTACTCATTTCAAGAAAGTGTTTTGTGAGTGAAACAAGAATTATAATAGACAGTCAAGAGATCCTTTGGGGAAATGGGGCTGGTAGGAACAGACAGAACATCCTTGCTGAATAAAACATTTTTTTCAAGGAATGTCAAAACTAAGCATAACAAGAGATCTCTTCCAGAACGGGATGGTCTTCATCCTGGATACTTTCCCATTACTTTTGTCATGTTCCATGAGAGCTCCAAAGTGTCTGAATAATTTTTGGACTATCCCAGAAAAGTGTTTAAGACACTTATTTTTGTTGTAATCATTTGATAAAGTAATTTTCAGAAAGGCAAAAAGAGTGGGTCCAATTAGTACAGTCCTGAAAATTAAATAAAAAAATGTAGGGTTTTTGCTTGCAATAATGATATGACACAAATAAGACAGAGCAAACAAAGAAGTATGCATCACTTACTAGTGTAGGGTTCTCTGAAATATATCCTTTGTCAGAAGGATGATCACTGGGTAATGTATAGGCCATGTCCAATAAAAATGTACAATGAACACACTGAGTGGCAGAGTTTAATTTCCTGACTCTTTTAGAATTTAAATCTCAACTTTAATAAGACTGTGCTGTTGCACAAAGGGCACCATGAAGCACTGTGATGCAGTGGCTACAATGCAAGCTGAGTGCACAAAATTATGTTCTTTTCCTGGATCTACCACTGGCTTCCAAAACCATTTTGTACATGTCACTTCTACAGCTCAATTTCCTCCTTGATAAAAATGGGACTAACAATGGTTTTTCACCTTTGACACTCCTGGATGAAAAGTGCTTAGTATTATTAATTCATGAATTTATCAACCTCAAGCAGAGTTGTGACCTTGAAAACGGAGAAGAGTTCCAGAGCCTGTAGGGGCTGCTGGGGAGATCATTAGAGCTATTTATTTTACCAGGCAAGCACGTGGCTGTTACAGGGGTGTTGGGGGCTGAGGAGGAGAGGCAGCATCACACATCAGATAATGTGGTGGTTTTCATGTCCGGATAGAATTAGGGAGAAACAGCACTGAGCAAATGTTGGAATAAGCCAATCATATCCAAGTGGAAGGGCTGCTCCCCTCCTGGGAGATGCAGAACAAAGTTTTGAAAAACTCTCTATTCTTCAGTCCTATATCTTACGGATTAGTTATAGCAATCACTCATAACTATTGATCAGCATGGCAGTACACAGGGACTCACAGTAAAACCTCCTTCTCAGTAAAGAACCCTTGGGAACATTTCTCTTTTTTAAGGTATTAAAATGATCAAGGAAACTGAGGTTGTGTTTTGTAAATCTTTACTAAAGAATGGCAAACCCAAGACAATTCATCATCTAGGTTCCGCAAATTCTCTCTAAGAACATTTTTCATATAGAAATCAGCCTTAGTCCATTGATATTTCATAAACCTATATAAAAATAGGCCACTAGTTTGCCTTACAAAAATATTCAGTGCTTTATTAACTTGCCTTTTTGCCTTATTGCAAAGAGAATTGGAAAGCCCTGAGTGAGTTACAGCTAAGGGTTCTGCAGCTTTTCACTCTGCACTACAATTTCCTTTGTGCTCTTTTAGCCGATCTTAATTGTGCACCACTGCTGTCGTTGGAGCATGTGTCCCCTGCTGCACTGAATCACCAGAAAGCAGCTCTTCCAGTCTGTCTGTGACAGCTCCAAGTGCAGAGGAAACACTCGTTGTGGATACGCTGATTCAGTGTGGCAGGGGATAAGTGGGCTGGCAGAAGAGGCTCTGTGCATTTCAATAACTGACGAGAAAGGGGAAGGGAATGACATTCAGGAAGTGAGAGAATGTAAATTTTCTCTTCTTGACTAACCCAACATGCTTGTGCTTGAGTTGCATTTTAGAGGGCTAGAAATTTAGCTGGGACAATGAAAACTGCATGCATCTCTGATAAAATATTTATATTATACCTCAGTGTAACTTGTATAACAGATCTTAATATGGCTGATGCACATTTTACCTTATAAAATACACCAATGTTCTTCAAAAGCTTTGCTTAGGGCTTTGTTGTTGCTGTTGTTTTGTCTTGCTCTTAATGGGGATTAGTGATACAGAGTAGTAACTTGTCAAAGATTAGAGAATGCAGAGAAAGGAAAAGAGAAGTGCAACCAAGCAAAATACTTTTCAGGATTACCCACACAGGCACTACCAGTGTCTGCATGGGCAAACAGATGTAAGCACACAACCTTTGGAGCTACAGATATGTTCTTAAATCTGATATACACAGTGTGGGTTTTGTCCAACAAATACCTAGGTATGACATCACATAATGTGTGTTGTATAATCATACAATGTGTAAATATGGCGTATAGAGATTAATGCATGATGCATTTCTTCTTACAGTCTCAGATCATATTGCTGAAACTGGGAAGGAATTTGGGGTATCAAGAGAAAATAATACAGAAAATAATTTCTTTTCTTATCTAAATTCTCTGAGCCTTCCATACAGATCAGACCGAGATTTCAGCAGCTCTCCTCACCACAGTACAACAAACACATCACAACACTAAATGGAGCAGATACCAGTGGGACTCCCAGTTAAGAACATTCTGCCTCACAGGGAAAATAGTGACCCTATGGATTTTTCAGTTACAATGAAGTTATGACTTAGTGAATCCTAAAATACCCTTGTGCCCTGTCTTAAGCTGATGTTAAGTATTTATGTTCCATTTTGAGCTACTGACCAGCTCCACATGGAGGTGACCAAGCTTCTCTAAGAGCTAAGGGTTACCTTAGCTATTTATCTTTTGCTTAGTCTCTTTGATATGAAGGAGTTTAGGACACTTCAAACAGAAAATTAATTGGAAGTGTGAGATATTTTCTTCTGGGGAGGTAAAAAATGTTGAAGATAGATACAATATTTTTTACAATTTTTCCATAACATGCATTTAGTGGCCTTTAAAAAAAAAATCTATCACTTTCCCACCAAATGAAAAAAAAGAGAAAAGCATAGCAGTTCATAAAACCCTGTCAAAACTCTTCCTGATTTTTGCAAATCTGATTGGCAACATTTCACCAGCTGTAAAGACAGTGTGTGTGCCATAATCTTTAGCCTTTCAGTCTGAACTGACTGTAAAAGACTCACTTTAATTTAAGACATAAACAAATCTCTTATCTATCTTTCCTATTTTGGAAGATCAATGCAAACATAACTTAGTAACTAATATAGCAATAAAAATTCTGCAAGGAGAAATTTACAGTACATTAATCTTTAGATTCTGTATTAGGACTGGAAATGATTACATGATAATGGAGTAAATGCTTTGCTAAGTGAATACAAACTTAAATACTGTATATATCAAATGTGGACATGCTGAATAATAAATCTGCACTACAGATTAATTAATTTACGGAAGAACTTTCTTAAATGAAAGCTTCTGAAATAATAAGTCCAGGGAAGTGAACAGGTCATCATTAAAAAGCAGGAAGTAAATTCAATGTGAATCTATTAAGTGAGAGACAGCAAAGTTTCCTATTGAAACAGTGAAAAAATAACTACAGACATCAAAGTTTTCCTCCCCCGTGTAAGAATCAAAATTTTATTCAGCCTGGAGATGTTTCCAAAGCCATTAGTTAAAACTGTCTAAATTGTGGGGTTACCTGAACACAGACGACTGCAGATTCTGTAGAAACATTTCTTCCACATGGAGGAGAGTGCAAGTAAAAGTACATCCCAAGGTGGTACCGTTCATTCACAACCTACCACTTAAAAGTCAGACTCTGTGTCAGATTCAGGCTGCAATGCATCCTTCATCCTTTTTGTGACAAACCTACTACCAAATGTGAAGTCCTAGCATGGAGCTGGACACAAATGGAGATCATCAGAGGTCAAGAGGAAACTAAATCCTTGCCACATGTTTCACTCTTAGACAGTACCAGCATTGAAACATGGCCATTTCTATAACTCCAAGTCGGCTCTGACCCTCAGAGTCTTATGGATAGTTCAGGCAAGAAAGCCACAAACAAATCTTTTGTGCTATTTCTTGCCTTTCTTCTCAAAGCCCTTCTATGCTAATTGAAATGGAGAATAAAAAACGAAAAATAAAGGTAATTCCCCTTCTTCCATTCCAGTGGTTTTCAGTTAAAATTAAACCTGGTTAAATGGCAGCAAATTTCTGCTCTGTAGGATTGAAACAGGAGGAAATAGGCTATTTTAAAATGAGAACTGATGGTGTCCCATGTGTAAACGCCACAGTGTATTGGGGTTGCATGGCAAGGTTTTTTTGGTAGTGGGGGAGCTACAGGAGTGGCTTCTCTGAGAAGGTGCCAGAAGCTTCCCCTGTGTCCAGCAGTTTGCATGGATAAGGCCTCCCTCCAGTGAGTTAAAGGGCATTATAAAGAGATAGGCCCAAGCATTTCAATGGAGTAAACATTGCTTCACTCAGCATTGCCCAAGTTCTCATTCTGAAAATTGAGCGGTGCCATTGACGTCAGTTCAGCTGTGCAACACCAGGTACAGCCTCCTGTTCTTATAAAAGTAGATCTTCGTGACTAATGGCCCTCTATCACAACAAAATGCTCACTTCCACTGATAAGGGTATTGCAGGAAGAAAAACAGCAGGGTGTTTGTCGGCAAATAGAGTTTCCCAATTTGAGGAAACAGCTGGGGAAGATGATTGTCAGACTGGTTTAAGAAGCATAGAACAGACAGGAGTAGCAAGAAAGGTGAGGAAACATGACCTCAAATCCACCCAAACCACAGGCCACCCACATTAATTTTCCAATACTTACGGATGAAATAGGAATTAACTCTTCCCAGCTTCTTTCTGTTTTCCTGCCTGCCCTAAAGCTGTGACCTATGGCTGCAGCTTCTGCACAGGCTCAGTAAATCCCAGTCAAACCCTCTGCAGATGTCTTACCCAAACCTTGGGAGAACTCCCAGAGCACGCCAGTTGAGCTGCAAGGAATGGCCTTGTTCATACCTGGGCACACCGGGAATAGGAGTCCAAGGAATGAAAAGGTGAAATAAAAGCATGAAGATGGAAAAGGGTAAAGAGTAAGAATGTAAAAATTTAGGAATAAAGACAGATAATGGAAAAAAAACCCCTCTTCCCCAACCTGTCAAGAATAACTTTGAGAAGCTTAGCTTTGAAAGAAAATCTTAATAAGAATACAAAACTTCAAATTATGAGCCCCAAAGTGTTCTTATAATCTTGAATTAGTTTTTCAATAGAGAAGGAAAAATCTGAGAGAGCATCCTAATGTCATGCCAGTGCTGGTATACATATGAATTACTGCCACAAACCCTAGACCAAGAGGTGTGCTGTTATCCCTTTGATAGCACTCACATATTTCCTGATTATTTTTGGTAATGGTGAGAAAGCTATTATCCTATGTAATCACAAAACGGAACTGAACGTGGTAAATAGATGGTCCCTTCAGTTTCAAAACTTTGGCAAAAATTGCTATTATTTCCCTGTTAATAAACGTCTTGGTTGGGATGTTTGAAAGAAAACCCTTTTACAAAAATTATGTTCTGCACTCATCATTGGCCTCCTTTTCCACACAGCAGACTTAAGCAATTTGCAGTCAAAAAGAACAGTTTGCACTAACTTGCCACGAACCATTTATGGATTCCACCTGAATTTGAATCATTATCAAGTCAGAACAGAGCTATTCTCTAGGTAAATTCAAAAATGATATGTGCCTATGGCACACAGGAGAAAGTATGTTACTTATTTACAGTTTTTCCTCCCAGTTACTCTTCTTTCTATATTCTTTCTCTCTCTTGGCCTACTTCCAAGAGCTAAGTCTTTTGGAAAATAATTTTCAGTGTTGCAACTTGTGTGTATTTGCACTTTTAGAACTGATTCCTGATACTCTGTGCTTAGGTAGGAGGAAATGAGTGATAGGGATATTAAGGAGCAGGGATATTGAAGACTCTTCAAGGTATCCAAGTAATTTTGAAAAATCTGAGGCAACCACAACTGGTTGACAAGGACTTAGCACCCTCGTAGCTCATATCACAGACTCTTTGAAATGATCCTCCATCCTTTTCTAGTCACAAGGTCCCCATTCATTTAAGCTGTGCAGGATCAATCCCACGAAGCTAAACATATGCCAAAAAACTGTCAGAAGCTAATAGCCAGGACATGTGAGAGCAACACTTAATTCTCTGGATGAATATGGGGGTTCACCTGACATGAATAAGAGTTATGACTTCAGAGAGGGCTTTTCTGATAAAACCTCGGATATGTACCAACTACAGTCACCGTGACTTAGTCCTAAGCGGCAGACTCCCAGACACATTTGCACCTTCCCTCAGCTATCCCATGCAATGCTAATAGCCTGTTCTTTCCAAATTGCTTTTCATAAATTAAGGTGGGGCTAATTTAGCAAACTGTCCATCAGAAAGGCTTTGCAGGCTAAGGAAAATATTTCCATAAAGTGATTTTTCAAACATGCCTTCATAAAAAATGTCAGAGAAAAAGTATTTCAAAGGGCCATGTTTGTGAAAAAAAACCCCATTTTTAATGGCACATGGTGGCCAACAGCAACAGTGGCTGAGGCTGGGACGCTGCTGCAGAGCAGAGGCTGCTGCTCTCCTAATGACTGTAAGTCTACGATGAACACAAATTTAAGTAAGGAATTTGAGACTATTATTAGCTTTCATCAGTCTCTCCGTGGCTCATTCATGGAATCTGGACAGATCCCAGAAGCACGGTTTCTCAGCCCTCATTAGGCTCTGCAGAATGAGCCTCCCGTTCTTGGAAATACCTACTTGGCATGGATTCTCTCTTCTCTCTCTTCTTTCAGTGGGTGTTTTGTTGCAATATTCAGGGTTCATATTGGGCCAGATCCTTTTTCAGAGGAAGGGCTGAACCACACTTGCAGCTCGCCTGTAACTGTGAAGGGAAGGCTGCACATGTCATTATTTCTTACAGCTGCTCACATAACCCAACTGAAAATGTCTGCAAAAACCAAATTCACACTCAAACACCATGGGAAACTCCAGCAGGACTACCTTTGTCACTGTGTGCCCTCCCTCTCTTGGATCTGCACACTGCACCAGACTTGCTCACTTGCAAACACACAGAGTCAGTGACCTGTGAAAATGTTCCTGATCTTTCAAACATGAGCTCTGCTCTGCCAGCCCCTAATCAAAGAGAAAGATCATTTATGTAATGAACCATCCACAAAAGGCTTTTATTTAGAACACACAAACACGTGTGTCACTTTCTGCTCATAATACCCAACACACCAGCACAAAAGCAAATTCACGTGGATGAGCTGGCAAAGGAATAGTCTTTTAAAATATTAGTCCAAAGCTAAATTCACTTAAATTAACCAGAAGGAGCTAAGTTTGGGATGATCAGTCTTCTGACTGAAAAGCTTAGCTGGAGGTCAGCCAGAGATGACTTGTGTGAACAATGTAGCATCCAAAAATAATTGTTTTGTCTGCTAGAAAAACAGACCCACTGAAGTCAGGAATGCTTTCTGTTTTGAAGAATGGGCAGCAGAAGTGCCAGATCACAACCTTCTTTTTGGCTGCATGCTGGCTTGTTGCCTTCAGGTGTTTCACGAGCCTTTAAAATAATTTTCAGTTTTCTCAATTATAATTTACCAAATTCTTCAACTTCAGGGAGATATTTGATATTTATGCTTACTAAAATTGCAAGGTATTTTCAACACCAACAGTTCTCTTTTATTGTTCATCCTTCTCTGACATAATTTCTATCACCAATTCCACCACTGTTGCATCTTTTCCTTCAGTTAGACTCGTTAAAGCATGGTGCCCTTGTAATAGTAGCTTCTTTGCCTAAATCAACAATGAACGAAGTAAAAAACCAGATCAGTTAACTGATATTACTGACAGGAACTCTGATCTCTAAAGACTCATATATGATGGTTTCATGAAGGATGCTTTTCATGTAGCAAATTTTTAATTCCTTCCAGATTTTTAAATGAGTTGGTTACCAAAAATTTGAGCTTTATAAGTGGCTATTGGTTTATTTTTATGTAGACAAAGGACAGGAAAACAAAAACATGCTGATGTTAATGGGAGATTCAGTTGGCATTGATTACAACCACAACCAAGGTTTAGAGTTCTGCCTCATGGATGTCTTACAAAACAAGCAAAGCTTTCTAAATGTTTCACAGAAAATACTCAAAATAAAGCATTATGTTGTAAGTATGCAATTTTTTGTTCTTTTCAAAACCAGTAATAATGTATTCAGTTAACATCTTTAAAAACATATAATTAGGGCTTCTTTTCAGTAGTGTTCTGTTCAATATTGCAAAAATAAAAATGAATCATGCAAAGTGGACTTGAAAGACTATAAATATTACTGTTAATTCTGGGATGTTCCACTTTTCTGGTGGTAAGGATTAAGAGATGGGAATTTGCTATGTCTCAATGGAAAGTTTGATATTAAAGAGTTATCTTTAGGCAGCACCAAGAAAACCGCTTGTTCACAACATACTTTCCTTTCCATAAACCAGGGAGCCAGAACTTTTCCATAGAAAAAGGAAGAGGAAATAAATGAATTTCTTATAAAACCACGGAATGTTTTTGGTCAGACCTCAATTATTTTCAAAAGCTTCATGGGGTGGTAGCAGTTCTGTTTCAAATCAGGGAGATGTCCAAGAGGCACACAACAGACCGGGATGTGCCTTCCTCAGAACACAGGGCTGCTGCCATCCCAGACAGATTCAGTTAATCGTGGAAATAGAAAGCACATGCTTAGGTTTAACATGAATATAACCAAGGAATGCAGGTGTTGGTGTTGGTTTCATCTGGACTGCCTTCCTAGACAATGTCCAATTTACCTGTTTCAAAACTACTGACTGGGGAAAGGTTGGTTTGTGCAGCCACAGTTGCTTCTCTCCCTATGAAACCTAGATTTTATACAACATATCTAGATTCAGCTACTTCCGAGTGTTTAAACTTGCTGCTACTCCCAGAAAATTATATTGCTCATTATTCTGTGATATTGAATAGCTGGTGTACTGCTGAACTCATTCATCAATCTACCTCAGATTTAATAGGAGGAGCCAGCTGTGCTGCCACCAAATTCATGGCACAGCTGTCAGTGATGGACACTGCTGGTTACCAAGGAATACAATGTGCTTATAGCAGACGTCTTTAGAATCATTAGGAGCTTTGTACACACACATTTCTATAACGTATAGCATTAATTTCTTAGCGGTGGTAGACATGAGCCTAAATATTGTCTTTCCAAAGACACAGTAATCAATAATGACGATGAATGAATCAGTAACACAGAACTTAATTCAGGAGGTAATGCTTGTGGAATTTTCACTAGGAGACTGTGAATTATTCAAACACACACTGGTACATGGAAAACAATATGTTTGTAGCATTGGCCAAACACTCAGAATTCAGGCTGTCTTTGGTTTTGGCTGAATCAATGGTTTTTTACAGAATGAACACAATAAAACCTTTCCTGTAAATCTTCCACAGGCAAATATAATCATGGAATGATAGATCACAGAATCATTTAGGTTGGAAGATACTTTTAAGATCATGAAGTCCAACCATTGACCCAACACTGCCAAGTCCACCACTAAAATCATATCCCTAAGCACCATACCTATAGGTGTTTTAAACACTTCCAGAGATGGTGACTTCACCATTTCCCTGGTCAACCTGTTCCAATGTTTGATAATCCTTCCTGTGAAGACATTTTTCCTAATATCCAAACTAAACTTCCTCTGGTGCAGCTTGAGGCCATTTCTTCTTGTGCTGTCCCTTGTTACCTGGGAGAAGAGAATGATCCCCACCTGGCTGCACTCTTCTTTCAGGTATTTGTTAATGATTAGATAAAAGAATGATTAGTCCCCCCTGAGTTTCCTTTTCTCCAGGCTAAACACCCCCAGCTCCCTCAGCTGCCCTTGTGCTCCAGAGCCTTCCCCAGCTCCCTTCCCTTCTCTGGACTTACTCCAGCCCCTCAACATTTTTCTTGCAGTGAAATGCCAAAAACTGAACAAATATTCAAGGTGCAGCTTCACCAGTGTTTGTTACTGGATTTAATTCCTTTTTTCTCTGAATCTTGTAGCAACTTTTATAATTTTCCTATTGCTATTCCAGTCCTTTGCAGACTGGATTCTGGGTTTTTTCTTGGACAGACTGTAAATAAAGTCAACTACTGTAACCCAAAATTTTCTCTTACCTGACTGCATGACACATGACAGGAGAAGGATGGAGGTGCCCCAAAACTGTCATTCTTCCTTGTTCTCCCTGCTTTGTTTCCCCACCAGTTTTATAATCCACAATAAAACCCCTATTGAGAACCTTTCTTAGGCACTTCACAAGTCCAGATCTAAAATTTGAAGCACTGGCTCAAACAGCTAATTAGAGATCTTACCTTTTATAGTGTCTTCTACCCTGTAGTTTGCTAACCCTAATCAGCTTTGCCCATTTGAATGCTCCCCCACATCCTCCATTCTAACTAAGCTGACAGTTTGTCAGGCTGGACAGCTTCTTACCTTCCTTTCAGTTAAATTTGATAATTTGATCACATAGTCAAGATACAATTACTCTGCAGGCAGGAACTGAAATCTTTCCACAGATTATTTTGTCCAAAAAATATCAGTATCTGAAAAACTTTTTAGAATGGGTGAGATTTTCCTATAATTTAAAAGTGAAAGGCAAGAAAATATTTAAGAAACAAACAAGAAAATTGTTGTTCTAAAACCGTTTTCAGTTCAGACACCATTTCAATTTATTAATCTTATACTTTCATCATGCCTCCTCAAAGAGGAACACAGCTCTAAATTTGAGTGTGAGACTTCTTATTTCCATATACTTCCTTTTAGAGAAAGAAGTTTCAACCAGAATCAAACATCAGAGGAAGAACTATTAAAGAGATCAGCACAATTTAGTAGCCAGGTTTAGTTTTTCTTATCGATTGTCAGCATGAAATAATTTTGATTGAATTTTTTGGAACTGTTAAAGATTAGCAACTCCCCTGCTTCTCTAAAAGAGCCTCTAGAATCTCAGGCAATATGAGATAAAAATTAAGAACAATTGATTTACATCATTTCTGCAGAGGAATGTGACTACTGAGACACTCACTATCCTTTATTTGCCAGACAAGGACAGAGCTTTTAGACAATTGACTTCATCTATGCAGATTACTGACAAAGGATGTTAAAAGGTCACTCTAAAAGATGTCCCTTCGGGCCATGGGGGCTTGAGTGGTCCTGTCCACAACTTATTTGCTACAGTCCACTGCTTTTAGGTAGATATGAAAAGAGCTTTGTGCAAAGCTCATATTAAGACATCTCTGCATGACCTTCCTTTACTTTTTTCAAAGATTCTGGACAGACCTCATCTTTGTGGCAAAGGTCAAATGGAAAACATCTTGAAAAGAGCTACTGAAGCAACAAGGGAATGTGAATCTTTGTGCTCTTCTGCTCTCAGCCATGAAGCTACTGTACCTTATGAGTAAGTTCATGGTTCTTTGTTCCTTTGAGACTATTTATTAAAAAATAAGCCTTTGAAAGCCCTCTTTATTTTCAGTTTGAATCATATAATTAAGGGGAGGAGGTGGAAGCACACTTGAAATATTTTCACTGGAGTCGCCTTTGTTAGTTGAGGGGAAGGATCTGTATTTACAAGGACGAAATACAGGTCTGTGAAACATAATCACAGAGAATATATTGGTATTTGAAAATGACAGTTGTACTGAAAAACTTCATCTTGAGTTGCATTTTATTATAGAAATCTGACAGTTCAGAAGGTTTGATCACTTGTGAAGTTTTTCATAATACATTTCTGTTCTCTTTTAACATCCAAGACAAATAGAAAAAGAGGCAAACCATTCCAAGTCTGCCCAGCTTCACAGGTTTTAGTAGAACATTGCATTATTTTTTTATAGTTTGAGATCTTACTGATTGCCTTGATATGTCCTCACATAAATTCTTTTACAGAGCAATCAGTGGCTTTCCTGTTACAAGACCCGTTATAATTTTGCTCTCAATTTCCGAAGAAAAACCCCCTGAACCTCTTTGAGATAAGCAAGCAATAATGTGTCACACCCAAAGAAATTATAGGAACTGTATTGTTACTAGAGATACCCAGAAAAGGTCAGCTATGAAAACAAGAAAACAAACAGCATTTCCATCCTTGGCCTGCCTGAAATATTGAAGGTAGGGAATGTTGAGCAGAGAGGAAAGCTGCTGCCCCAGGCTAAGGGCACCTTGCAGTCCAGCACAGAGGGCTGTGCTCATGGGCCATGAGAAGTGGGCATGGAACCGACTATAGGTGACAGGCTCTGTCCTCCCCCGGCCAAGTTCCACCAGCCTGGTCATCACTAGGGCTTAATTTGAAGGTTTAAATTTGAAAGAACCCTGTTGTACCAAGAAAGGAATATATTTTAAAACATCTCTATTAAAGGAACAGCTTTCTTTCAAATCACATTTCTGTACCTTTCAAACAAATTTTTGGTGTCACCAGAAGAACAGGCAGCATTTGAAAAATAGGGATAAGCCTTTTTCTAATTTGCATAATATACAGTGGTATTTGTGATTTCTGTTTTGTAACTCACACGGAGAATATTTACTTGATATAATGTTAAATGTGAGCTCTGCAGAATTAGCAGTTCTAGAAATGTGTCAAGAAAATGCCCTCATCTCAAAAATTAAGCTGAAAAACCATGATCTGGCTTTTAAGAATCTGCCTGTGCTAATAACTCAAATTCTTTTTCCAGTATAAACAGCAGGATGTGCCTATTTAGTATAACATGACCATAATGTTATCTAGCAGAAGTCCACAGAACACATGAAACATTTGTCTCACAGTCCCTAGGTGAACACATTATCATTTTCTTCTTGTCACTCAACACTGAGCATGTTAGATAACAACCTATAATAAAATTTAATACAATGGTTTCTCCAGTCAATACTGGGATGAAGATTGAGATTTTTCTAATGGGATCTGAGTAACCAAATCCCCTGGGCAGCACGGATGATCACATCAGCCTTAAAATTCAGTTGAACAAAAAAATAGTGTCAACATAATTTTAATATTGGAAAACAGTTGTTGCCTTCACTACCTTAAAATGAAAACTCTCATATAGAAATGTATATTTAATAGAAGGTTTTTGAGAGAAATATTATTTCCTCATGGAGTTTTTTTTAAAAGCAGTATCTTCGCCATTCACCTAATAGCACTTCAATGTTTTGCATCTGCCCTCCTTTTGCTATCTTGCTAACAAAAGGAAAATGGCAAAGAAATATAACAAAAAATAATTGTGAAATTAAATCATTATTTTGACTTTTCCTTTAGTCTAATTTAAATGGGAAGAGGAAGGGAGAGTTTCTTAGTAGAAAGTTCGAAAGGTGGTTTTCTGGCTGATTCTGCACCTATCTCACAAAATTTCTGGGCCATGAAGCAGCAATGAACACCAAGTTAGAGGAAACCTCACAGCTTTACATGAGCCCCATCTGCTTAACCCAAGACAAGTACACTGAAAAAATAATCCCACCAAGGGGTTTTTTAATGGGAAAAGAAATAGAGCTCTTCTGTTACAATTTACAGCATGAGTCTGCCCGGGGCTGCACCAACACAGCTCAGGTAGCAAATCCAGTGTGCAATTAGTTACCAAGGATTGCAGATCCAGGCTTTGACTCCAGGCATCCACGAGGAACCAAACATCCTCTTCGCCTCTTTGATCTAGTCCTTAAAAATAAGCAGGTGATGATAGTACAGTCCCACCTATTGTTGCCTTTTCTTATGCAACAATCAGTCACTCTAACAGAATTCAATCTGATAAGCCAAATTTTATCCTCAACTTTTCTGGTTCAATTAACTTGTAATAACTAAAACTCTCAAGGCAGCTGAAAACCAGTCAGGAATGATCTTTCATGTACACTAACATCTGATTCCTGCGAAATGAACTGTAATTATTGAAAATAGCTCTCCAGTTGAATCCATACACTGACAGGAGGAAAAAATACATTACGAAGTTAATTTAAAAGTACCTGGGACATGGAACCATAAGCATAAATTGATTTATGTGAATTTAAATGTCCCTCTGCGTATTATAGCTCACTTTTACTGATGTGTGTAAAAAACATCCTACTATCAGTATTTTAATAATGCAAAGATGCAATCAAAATTGTGATACTTGAAAATTTTGAATTATTCATATTAGTTATTGTGAAAGTAAGCATCACTCAAAAGTCTCTATGAGTTTATATTTACTTGTCATGTATAATATAGAAACAATTTTGTTTCTATTCTATTATAATGAATAAATACACATTATAGTATATAAATCTCTACATGTATGTATTTTTGTTGAGACCCACCTTTGAGACTGGAAAAATACCAACACCCAGTTGTAAAAATGGTGTCTTCCAGTAAGAGTTTACAGTATAAATAGACAATAAAGACAAGGAATGGAAAAAAAAGAAAGCCTTGTTATGAACACTTTATGATCTGAAACACTGAGGGAGTAAAAGATTTTTCCCACCACACTGACAGAAATAAGAATCAAACCAGAGCTCTTAAAATGCACTCTTGTGCTCTAACCTCATGCCCAAAAATGTCTGTAAAATATTAAAGGTTTAGTAGGAAACTATGTTGTGAATTAACATGAAGAGTTGCTAATATAATAATCGAGTTTATTTTGCATACCTGCCTTCTGAACTCCTGGGCGTAGCAAAACTCTTCAGGGAGTGGGAGACTGCCAACAAAAAGCATGCAAGTGTATTTCAGAGACATCTTTTCAAATCACAGGGTTTATTTATTTTTTTCCCACTGACCTTCCTGAAGGTAACTTAGTGCTGACATGTTATAGTTGAATGGTTTTCTGTTAAAGGGAGAACAAAATAGAATCTGGACTGATGAAAAAATAATTTGCTTGAAGACTGAGTACCACAGGAAACAAGACTGGCTCTTAGCTATTCGAAAGAGATTTGACTCTGGAGAAGAACAAATAAAAATAAAAATAAAAGAGGAGGATTCTGGAAGGTGGGAGTACCCCACAGCTGTCAGCTCTACCACACCATGGGCTAAAACACGAATAGGCACTGTTGTGACTAACACTGCAAATTCTGCTAAAGCACTTCCTTTACACCTGCTAAAGTGTAATCTTTGGGCATGTTACATTTGACCCACATTGCCGAAATGTTATTCCAAACTGAGTCATGTCTCATGGACACCTTACAGATTAGTCCAAGCAAAAAGCATCACTACACACAGTGATGAGTTGTTCTAAAATAAGAAGATAACCGAATGGAATCAGCTGCTTCCCCCTCTTCTCTGTCACATACACACACAAAAAGCAAAGCAAAGCCCACTGCTGCAGGTGAGCTCCACGTGGCTGTTAAACCATCCGTTCTCTACACACACGGGCTAGAGCCAAGCCACATCTGAGCAAAGTCCCTGTCCAGCTTTCTCCTGACAGATCAGCCAGTTTGCTCCTCAGGCTTCTCCTGGTTTTGGCTGTATAAACCCTGAATTCCCCTCTATGGACTCCAAAACCAGAACAAAATTTTATTAGCATGAAATGGAAAGAAAAATGTTACAGGAAGCATTAAAAGGCTGGGTGTAACCAAACTTAAAATAATCTTTTCTTTGGTTTAATTACTGTGCTGGTAGAATGCATTACTGTGCCTTGTGAGTACAGTGCTGAGAGTATGAAAAAAGCTCCCCAAATTACACAATGGAAGAGCAGCAGAAGGAGGAATAGAAACCAGATGCTGAAAAAGGTACAAGTAAGAGTATAATTTGTGGCACCATACAGTTATCCTCCACAGCCTCAAGCTTCACGTGCCTCACCAGGTCAGTGTAATACGATTGTCGCCTATAAAAATCACAGTAATCTTGGTTTTATACATATCTGATTCCTCCAGGTTGTAGCTCTTTTCAGCCAAAATAACTTCTTTCACAGCATACCACAACAGAGATCAACTCCTCCTACATGCATCACTACCATTCCCAGTTATTTTATGTTCAGTTTAATCTACAGACCTCTTGGAACAGAATAACCTGCTGGTTTTTAGTGTTTGTAGCACGTGTTTGTCTGTCTGACACTACACAAACAATGTAACCTTAAAGGACCATATTTTCCCCAGCCTTTTATTCAGGGTCTGAAGGGGTTTCAACTCCTCTTTACTCCCACTTTCTGACACAAGAATCACAGTCCTGTAAATTGACCACAAATTTCTGCTTGTGGAGTGCATAAAGCATCATCCTCTAACAGTAAATTAAACTCAGTAATTTCTTAAAGCCTGTATACTGGGAAATATTTTAGCAGTTGTTTTTAAGCATCCCTCAGCTTATTAAGTTCCTCAACAAAGCCCCCTGTCTTATAAATGAGAGAGGTTTGCAGTGGGGACAGGATTAATGCTGTCCCCTGTTTTTAGTGCTTAACTGAAAGATTTGTTTGTGAAATAATTTTGGGCAATTTAAGCAGAACTCACCATGGAACTAGATGTGTTTCTGGGGAGTCCAGAAGTAGTATCCATAAACCATTTCAGGACACAATTCTGCAAAAGGGGCTGATGGGCCACCAAGGCCTTACAATGAGCAAGAAAAGAAACAAATCTGGTTTGCTCTTCAAGCTCAGCAAATAATTAAACCACCAGAGTTAAGAAAAGTGGTATCTTCAACTGAAAAAAAAAAAATCTACCTCAATCTTCTCTCTTGTTCAAAAGCAGGCAGAAAATGCATATAGATATTTGCCATTTAACACATATAACCTATCCTCATATAACCTATATGTCCTATGTATTTTCATGATTAACTAAAATTCCTAATCCCAGCATACAGTGCTAAAGAATGCATACAGCATACTTTAATGCAGGCTGATAATGGCCCTTAATTTTTAGAAGCAGTCTTAAGACATTTAATAAAACCTCTTACTCTTTCCTTCAGCAGTAACCAAAGCTTAATAGCAAAAATTATTAAACATGTCACAGAACCATTGGAAGGACTTAACACATTAACTTCATTTGCATGCAAACTCACTCTAGTTGAAGAAACAACGGGATTGGACATTAATATAACACCAGTCTTCTGCAGCTCTCTCCAAAACTTTCTCCTTGTCTTTCACATTTTGCCCCTTTTCTGTCTATCCTCTTCTTCCAGATCAGCTCTAGTCCTGGCATAAAACTTTGTTATTTCCAATATAAAAGCTCACCTTCTATTCTTACTATTCGTATTTTTTGCCTCACTTGGTCTTTTGATGAAATACTGTACTTTAACTTCCTCACTTCTCTGTTTCTCCACTCTCTTGTGATTATACCTCTCAAAAGCCTTTTGAAATGTAAAAAAATTATAGAGTCAGAATGCCTTCCTTGTCCACTGCTGCATGGATTTCTTCCACCCACACTAATAATAGTGCAGCATGATGTTCTTTAGCTGAACTTGTGATAATTCATCAACTTTAAGGACACGATTTTGAAAAATATCATTTCATAAGAAAGGTAGATTTTGGTTATATAGGAGACATACACTAAACTGGCTTTAATTTCTGTATGTGATAAAATGCTCATTAAAATATAGAAATTAAAACCTCCTAAACAAATGGAATTTCCACTTACTGTCACTCATAGGGACATAGGCATCAGCACGTGTATGTAGAAGAGTATCACATTTTACTCAGCCGTGGTTCCTCCTGCAATATGAGAATTTATTACAGGGAAATATATGCTCTCATACCGACCATCAATCTTTAACCAATGTCATAAGTTACTGCTTCTTCTTTGGTAGAAGAAAGGAAAGTTGCTCTTGGCATTTGTTCTTAATTCTTGTTTTATGGAGGTCCAGCATCCAAAAATGCAAAGATTTTTCTTCTTCCTCCTTTGATTTTAGGGTAAACTCTATTACATCCATATTTGCATCTTGTCCCCTAGCCCATATCAAATGTTACAGTTTAAATACATCTCTGACAGAGAGCAGGTCTCTCAGCCTTCTAAAGTGAGTTATTAGTCAACTATTCTTTCGTGGAAGGAGACACTTTTTGCTATTTGACATCTGGCAGTCATTTAAAGCACTAGCAACTCCTCATTCAGAACAGTACACATATCTGATTTGCTTTCAATATTTTCTTGGTCTAAATGCCACCCTATTGCTTTTCTTGGCAAAAAATATTTAAAAGTTCTGTTGGGTGGAGCTAGATTTCCACTGCTAGATTTTCTCTATACTTCATACTTTAACAGATCCTTCAGAACTATCTAACGTGCAAAATCTGTTGTTTATACAGATCTGCAGCTGGCTTTGTCCCAGTTGCTCGAGAGTGATATCTAAACATAAAATAATCTCTGTATAAACTGTGGGTTTGTAAAATATGTAAGCGCTCTGTGTTTGTTCAGCCCAGGTCACTTGCTGAAAATGAAGGTTATGCCTGGGTGATGACCATCAGATGTCAGTTCAGAAAGGAACCCAAATTTTTCAAAAATTTAATTATCCTCAAGTCACAAGGACGTGAGATGGGGACAGGTCGGGTAGAATTTTAAAGCAGGCCATCAACACATGCAAAAACTTACCCACAGTTAACTGCACTTCCTTGAATTCTGTGAAGTCAAGTAAAGTAAACAACTTTTAAAGACATACCTAATTATGAGATTGCGCCCTTGGAATCATTAGAGCTGCAATCAGGAACAATGCCTCTTTTCTGCTCCCACAGAGCGATGATCCTGCTTTAATGATCCCGCTCCAGTGATTAACTGCTGCTGAAGGCTGACACAAGGTAAGGTTAGAACAGTCTTCAAAAAAACTGAGGCAATGAAGTACATGACTTTTGAACAACACAAGTTCTCCTGTCTTGCAAAAAGTAAGTAACACTATAGTTATTTCAGTACTGGTACAAGGTAATCGCACCTATCAGCTATACAATCCCACTCTGACATTGCATTTGGGGTTTGAGGAGTTAATCTTAGGATGGCAGAAGCATATTATTTACATCAAGGTTTAAGAAAGCATCTTTTTTATATTAGAAGAGACTCCCATGTGAAAGTTAAGCAAAATATTACCTGAAAAAAAAAATGACAGAAATGATCTGGTTTTAATGCCTGCTTTGTAGGAAAACCAACCAGAAACATCAGTAGGTATTTTTTGGCAAAATTATTTTAGGCTTTTCAATGCTTTTAAATTGATATAACTAAATATATCACCCCTACTTCAGCTACGTAAATTACCACTTACTAGAGCACACTCCCTGCTGTTAGTAGAGCTCACTGATCAAAAATAGCACATACAGTTTGGCAAAATTAATCCTGTCCTTTGTGATTCCTTCCCATAATCTTCTGCAAGCTCCAGGGACCAGAATCTCCTCCTATGTAGATGCCAATGTATAAAATACAGGGGCTCATTTCCTTAGCACACCCCATAAATGAACATGTCAACACAACACCCTGCAGTGGGATAACTCCCTGTGCTGAGTTCTGATATGGAATTTGTCCTTCTTTCCTGGGACTGGGACCTTCTCAAAGCTTTTCTGTCTGAAACCCTAACCTGCCATGAAGTATGTTCACTACAGCAATGAAAATGTCAGGTGGCACTGGGTCAGCAGCGTGATCTTGTGGAAGTTTAACATATACCCCTAAATTCATTCATATGATAAAACCCCGAGATTCCTTGAAATTTATCATTGTTTAATCTTCAAGTATTCCTTCCTTTTGCCTAGTTGTATAGTGAAAAGATCAGAGCATAGCTGTCCTAATAAAGAACTTTAACTTAGTTTGTGCCAATCTTCTCTTCTAAGTTCCACCACTTCAATCCTCTTAGTGTTCTTTCTGAACTTAAATTCTTGTACATTAAATTATTGCAAAATACTCTGTGTAATCATTCAGGTGATTTCAATAAAACCTCAGTCTGTGCTGGCTCAGTAGTGTCAAGGTTCAGGTGTGTGCGTGTTCAGGGGCTGTTTTCCCTGTGTGCCAGAGCTGGAAGCAGGGCAGAGGTGTGCTCTGCACAGCCAGCGTGCCTTGGGTAACGTGCTGCTAAACCACTCCAGCTTCACTGTTCTCCTAGCCAGCCCTTCTCCTGTCTCTAGTAAGTTCTGTGGCAAGGCAGCGCACTTGCATGTCTTTCTACAGCAATAATAAATATTATTTGTTGCCTTTACTATTGAAACTTGCTTCCCAGGCTGTGCTTTTTAACTCTTCACAAACGGATTCCCATGGGGTGCAATGGCCTCATTCCAGTGGTTCACCTGCATCCATATTAGCAAACCTTTGGGATAAGATATTGATCTCTCTTCCATGTTCTCCATACCTGCTGGAATGATTTGTTCTTGAGGGAGGAGGAAGCTGAAGCTGAAGAGACCCAATTTGTGTTTCCATTTCCCAGTTAGGTTCAGAGTCAAGGTTACTTGAGTGACAATAACTATAATTTTTACCATGTCATAAGCTTAACTATTTTTGGGGTTTTTTCTAAAAGGTATTCAAGTTTGCTTCTATAGGATTTGAAATGCTACAGGGTTTCTCTAAAGATTCACACAGGGCGTAGAAAAGGCTGAGGCAATCAATACACAGTCTCAAAAGAAAAAAAGGGGGGGAAGAATATGTCTCCATTAACCTAATTTTGGGATCAGGTAGATTGTTTCTTAGTGAATAAGAGTCAAGATTACAGTTGAGTTCCCTCTTAGGGAATTTCTAATATTCTCAAGTGGCTGTGATTAATTCTGAGTTTTTGGTTCATCTCCTCAGCCAGCAGCTGGCACAATTTCAAACAACAGAAATACACAACTCTCAAACAAAAATACAAGATTGACCATGATAATCAACACATTGCAAATATAATTAGAGTTCAGTGCTTGGATCAGAGAGAGAGCAGCATCCTGACATGGCAAATGTGCCTGTTGGGACAGCTGCTGCACCTGACAGCCTGTCCTTTGCCAGCTCCTGTCTGCCTCTCCTCCCCACAACCTCCGAGCCCCATCCCTCTTGCTGCCCTTGGAACTGTGGTCTGTGCCCGTTGAGAGGGGGCCAGGCCATCTGCAGCAGTTCTGCAGGCTGCCTTTGCAGAAGTGCTCAGCCCTCACAATGGACTCCTGATTTTCCAGAGGCTCTGGCACCTATTCAGCCATCTTACTGCAGCATACCAACATTTTCAGAAGTGCTTGGCCACGAGCAGTTCCTGTTGACATGAAGCATGTCTGTGTGCTTATCTACAGCTGTCACCTCTTCTGCAGGTCCTTTAAGCACCTCCTTTCCTGGTGCCTGTGTCAGCACAATGACCTACGCCTTTGTCAGGCACATCTTTAGGATGTGAGGTCCCACAGAGGGGAGCAATCACAGTCCCAGCAGCTGGTGGCGTCTGCTCTGCCTTGCTGGGGTTCTGCCAGCAAATGGCACAGCCCCAGCTGCAGAGCAGTCCCACGGATCCCTCACAGAGTCCTGGTGTTATGGGTGGAAGGTTCCAGCACTCTCCTCCCAGTGCTCTGAAATGAGTGAGCCAGATCTCAGGACAGGAGGGGGGAAAGAATGCAAGGTTGAATTCTTATGTGTGAATCAGAGGTTCAGCATTTCACATGCCGGTCTGTAAAGAGCAGAGAGAGCATCAGTTAAACACTGACTGCCTCTAACCAGCTGCACCTTTGCTCTTTATCAGCAGACTTGATGGCATTTTGAAAATGGGCGCTAACCCTGGGGTGAGGTTCACAACAAATTTATCCCCTCTTTGCAATGCCCCATGTGGATTTTCCTCAAGCTTGTACCATGGATGTAGCACACAGGACTCTCTTCCCAGATTTCTGAACATTTCTCAGATAAAGGCAGCTTCTCCAGAAACTAATCTGGATGGAAATATTCCTGTTTTGTAAATATTTTCCCTGTATTTGTTAGGAATGAGATTGCCACCTACCTAAACAGAAGTACAAGGAAGTAAAGCCAGATCCCTACTCCTCATAGGTAGAATGGGCATAGGCCACTACGTTATTGTTCAGAGAAAATATTTTCCCTACAAATGTGTCTCTCATAATATTCACAAAAATAAACCTCATTCCCTTCAAACTGCAATTAATATTGCTTTGGTACTGCAGGTATAATGATGATTTGCTTTCGTGCCTTTTCACCACGCACTGTAGCTTGGAAAATGCCAGTCTAACTCACAGGAAACAGAGAGAATGCATGGGTCCACTCTGAAATGCAGATCAGGAAAGGGTGGATATGCAGGTAAATCTATTGTAACATCCCACTGCAATAACTGAGCCAGGCTGCAGGACACAGAGTCTGCTGAGGAGCAGAAATACTAAATTACAAGACATAAACAACAACAGATCATCTGCAGAGTCCTCTGAAAAAATCTGAACCAATTTTTACTTCTAGAAAACCATTTACTTGCCTTCATCTTTGCATTTTGAAAGGTTATCCTTTTTTACAATAAGTAAAAGGAACCTTTTTAAAATTATTAACCTGACAGTGTCATTTTTAACTTTCACAACATCCCATGCTGTTATGACAAACAGTCCACACTTCAAAAGAAAAGAATGTTTCTATCAAAGTATTCCACACACAAAGAATACAGAGCCCAGCATGGAATAACTAATGGCCCAAACTACAGCAATAGTATTTTTTTTTAAAGTTCTTCAACCTGAAAAGCATTCAGGCTTATCAAGCTGTGATTCAAATCTTTTCTATGCATACAGTGTCTCTCTGTCTGCCTTCATACTGACTTTTCTCTAAGTACATCACACAGCAACACAGAGGTGGGGTTTTCTTAAGGGCTCCCCATTCAGCACCATCAAAATATGGCTTTAGAAATGCCTTTACTTGTAGTGTGTATTTGCTGATGATTGTTCAAATGGGCTACTAATAAAGGGTGCAGATTGAAAAGCAATTATAGAGGATGGTCCTTTCAGGATGGTCTGCTTGAAAATAGTCATCAGTTTGAAGGGAAATTTGAGGGGTAGGTATCTTTCAGTGTGGATTATAAAGGATAGCAAGCAGGAGCCCGAGTAATAGAGGGAGGCTCTTCATGCAAGAAATTGCTGGGGCAGGTCATGTGTTGTCCAGGGACCATGAAGGTCCCTAACATGTCAGGCTGTCCTGCCAAAATCAGCTCTGCAAATTCAACTTATTTCAGTAGGAACATAATGTAATTTTGTCATGTAAAGCCTCAGAGATTGAAATCTATTCCTTGATTTTGTGCTTAAGTTTATTTTCAGACCACATGGATAGTAGGTCAAATGATAGAACTCCACACCTGGCTCTGGCGCCACATCACCTTCCTCATGTGCTCAGCTACGTTTAGCTGAAGAAAAAGGGAGCAATGGTCACCACTACCAAGTAACCACAAAACATGAAGATGCTCTTCCTTGAAATATCTCCATTCTTTCTCTCATGTCATGCTCATTTTCTATCTGTGCAGTTCTGAAGGTTTATCCAAAACCCACTGAAATAAGTCAATTCTATTTCATCTCGGGGCCTATTTCTACTCTGACTAGCAGTACTTCAGTAGAAAAAATTACAGTGTCACATCACAAGATGTGTCAAATGAAGTTCTATATTTTTAGCTGTTCAATCATAGGATATTTTCAGCATTAAAAAGAGCAAAAGGAGTAAAAATGTTTTGCTTGTACTAATATAAGAGAAAGGGAACTTAAAGAAAATGGGTTTAGTTGTAGTTTATGAAAACATAAAACATCAGTATTTTGCCTCTTTACTTGTTTTTATAACCAGTTCCACAAAAACAGAATCAGGAAATGAAGTTATGGATTCCAAAGGAGAAAGTAGCAAATAGACTCAAGCTGCAGATAATTTCTTCCCTGCATTATTTTTCCTCACTTCCCCTCTCCCAGACAGCCAACTTTTTTTATACTGGAAATCATTCCAATATAGGTCAAAGAGATCACAGACTACTGCACTGTGACTTAAAAAAGAAGGAAATGTTCATTGCTTTGTTAACATGCTTTTGCCAGAAATACATTTCCACTACAGAATTAAATCAAGAATTATCAGAATTGTTTTCTTATTGTCTTGATGTCTCCCTACTCAGGTAGGGAGTGGTTTAACTGGCCAACAGATAACTCCTTTTAACGAAAGCTGCAGTGGTGCCCTACCAGCAGCCCACTCCAGACTTGCAGCAACATTGCACTACTAGAAAGTATTCCAGAAGTTTTCGTAAGTGTTTTAGGCCACAAGAAGTCTAACTGTGCAAAAATAATCCTTTGCCTGTGGTTTTAAAGACAATGGCATTTCTGACAAAATGAGTAAATATAAGGCTGACTGATAACTGCTAGGAACTTTTGCAGTCTGGGGAAAATGGGTGAGCTCCAGTGACCTTCGGGTGCAAGGATGTGCTGAAGAGGTGCACAGGACTGTCAGACATTTTACATTACTGAACACCAAAAGGGGCTACATGCTCTTGCCACATGTTCCAGGCAAAGCCATAGAGTGATTTTGAGCCAGAAACTCCTCCCCACATTGGCTACCAGTGTCTGTAGTTGCCCTTCCCTGGATTCAATGTACCCTCTATTTTTTCGGTACAGGAACTAAATCAAATTTACCCCCGTGCCAGCACATGAAAGGATGTGTATTTTCTTTCACAAATAGTGAAGCTTTGGAAAGGAAGCCTGGATATTCAGGATCCTGGAAGCAATCCAGAAGGAGGACATCTCCTGTGACTAATGCAATTATGATTCCATTTCAGCTGGCTGTGCCAGGAGAAGGGATCATCTAACTCCGAGGAATACCAGGCAAAGGTTACAGTCCTAAGTCTGTACAACACTGGGTCAGTCAGACACTGATTTTGTTAGTCAGTGAATTAGTGTAGGAGTAGTTAGAAAAGAGGGATAGTCCTGACACTGATGAATCTGCAATCAGGGCGAGGGTTGGGAGTTCAAACACACAGTCTCAGGCTCTGGCACAGAGAGCAGCTGCATGGGGACATTCCTCTGCATTTCTACAGAGCAGCTTTCTGAATCAAAGCTGAGGTAGTTTATTTCATGGATTATACATGTATTTAATTAAATTTCTAGATAAATATTTGTAGCAATATGTTTTTGAAGTACTGCAAAGTTACATTGTATTAAACATTTATTGCAATCTTATGAAATATTCCTTGTGTTAAATATTTACTGTTATTTTCAAGATATTGGAATTGAGCTTATTATAAACATGGCACAAATGCAAAGCCATCTTTCTCAGAGCAATATACTTCCTGAGTTGCTTTTAGACTTATTTCCTGATGGATATTTGCCATTAATGTACTATGACTTTTTCTTTTATGAATAAAGGCTCTAGCTCAAGCTAAGAGAAAGTTGTAATTTAAAAGATAGTTTCCACTGCGCTCAGCACTCTCACAATAATAATAGTTTGTCTTTTTTCTTACTGCAGCTACTGTATTAAATATTTATATTGATGTTTATTTTGTAAACAAAGAAACTGAATTAAGCTAACACAGGAAGAGCCCATGATGTGTTTTAATATCTATATTTGTTTTATGCCTATTTGTTGTGGCCTTTTATGCAATTGATTCAAAGGATGGTGTTAAATAATAAGTAACATTTTTTAAATTACTTGAAAGTATTTTTGTTTATTTGCTGGAGCAGATAAATTTTTAAAAATATAAAAATTAGAAGTACAAACTGCATAGTCCCTATGCAGTTTTATATGCAGTAAAGGTAGTGAAATTACTGGTAAGTGTTTGGCTTTCTTGAAGACAGCATAATTGTCACAGTGTCCTTTGGAATTTGACCTAAAAGCCTCAACACAATAAGACTAGAGAAAACAAAAGGCTTTTGGTCTGACAAATTTGTGAGATGTACTTCCTGATTAGTAATTGAACAGTGAAGCAACTTGAAGGGGCTATAGGTAAGACAACAACTCACATTTATTTAATTCATTATGTTTCTCATGTTATCTTGGGATTTCTAGGAAGTTTGTTTCCTATACAACTCTTCTGCTGCTTGCAACTGCACAAAATAATGTGTTCTGGCTGGGAAGCACCTGGGCTGTGTGCTGGAGGGGGGTATTAAGGAAGAGTATTCACCTGACCAAGGCTTTAGCCCTGGGGTTTGTACCTATCAGTTTCTTTGGCATCTTTTGCACAGCAGGGTCTTACCTTGACAGGGGTAACTGCTCTGCATCCCTTGGACATTGGTGTTAACACAGTCACCACTTCACAGGGCCTTATAAAATGTCTGGCCATTCTTAACCCACAGAGTACTTTGAAGGTGTCTTGCTGCCAGTTTTCTTGGTCATCCCTTTAGTGCAGGTCAAAAGGTTGGATTTTTTTTTTTCTGATTATCTGAGGAATCTGACACTAAAAAGGCAAAAGAAATAAAAAATCAATCATGAAACGCAATAAGGACAAACTGAGGAACTGAAGCATTTACTATCCTGCAGATAAGGTCGGTAAAGACTATCAATGCACCAACTGTTATCAGAGAAAAGGTGCTTGCGTTTTCCTGTCTGGGTAAAGCTGTCAGAGCTCAGGACATAATGCACATTCCTCAAGCTCAGTTATCAACACAACTCAGATAGACTTGTATATTTTTATGTTCCTACTTTAGCATGATAGTGGTCTTTTGCTGTACATTCTTTAGATTTTACACACATCTCTTGGAAGTGTCAAACATTAGTTTAACGTTCTTAGATCTGTGTTCCTTCTCTTTTCAATCTAATGCTCAGTGAAGTATCGAAGCAACTGCAGTTACATGTTTCTCCAAAGCTCACCTGAAAGAGGAAAATTAAACTTTAAAGATGTAGCCAACCTGGGATACAATAAATTACTCCTGAATTAGCATACACCATTTTTCAAGGTCTGTGATAAAGACAGTCCTTGAGTACAATGTACGTTGCTTGTATGCCTACAAAATTCTTACATAAATGCTTTCAAAAACAAGAGCAAATTTTTTATTCAATGAGCAGCAAGAGATGTGAAATGTTTCTTTTAGGGGAGTTAGAAAAATGTTTGCCTGAAAATCCTACACATCTAGAGTAGTCTCAAAGTTCTTACATGACTCTTGGTACAAAAGTCAGGTAATTTAGAGGGGAATTTCAATGAATGTCCTTAGAATTATAGTGTTCCATATATATGCACATTCAACTACCTGTGAGGTTTCTAATTAATTCATAATTAGCTATCCCTTGTTGTAAAATATTGTTTAAATTTGCCAAGCACATGTTGATGGCAGTTGGTTCATCCTGCTCAGTGTTGTCTTTGATGCCATCTTGCTGAATTCCTCTAAACTAAATGAAGGCCCATTTTCCTTGTTAATATAGAAATCAATCATGAGAGCTTCATGCACCATCCAATGAGAGAGCATCATAATCTTCTAAAATAATGGATTGGCTGTTATGGTGCTTTGTGTGCTTTTGATCCCCAGCTAATCATTGGGAAGACCCAAATTCCTACTTCTACCTTCAAGCATTCTTTTGCTTGTGTCCTAATTCGCCAAATAAATGCTTGTTCTTCTAAAAAGAACCTTTAGGCTAAACCAGAAATTTGTCCAACAGGAGCTAGGAGACATAACTAGCTCTGTAAAAAACATGAGGATAGAGGATTTTCCTCAGCTGAATGAATGCTACAGAAAGATATATAAACAAAATCATAGGCATTGTGTAGGTAAGGCATAGCACATTGGCAAGCTGCTGAATTTTTATTTGTACAATGTTTTATAGACCAGACTAAAATAAGAATCATTCATTTCCATTGACTATCAAACAAGACTTTTTTTAGCAAACTGTAATCTTTAGTCATTCAAAAATATCCATTGCTTCTGAAGCAAAGCCAGTTTTATTATGGAAAAAATGTGCCAGCTTAGTTCTTGAACGTACCTCTCAGATTTTAATAATATACTTTTGTTAAAAAAGGTACCCTTCCTGGTCCTATAGACTTCATTCACCCAGGAGGGAAATAAGCACCAATGAACAGGTTTGTCATGTTGAATTATTCAGTTAGCTCAAGGTCTGATAGAAAAAAAACCATCGTTGCTGAAACTAACTTGAACTGGACTATAAACAAGGAATTCTGATCCCACTCTAAGTTCAAGACACTCCAGGAACATTAGAAAAAAAATATGAGTTTAAACTTGGAACTGGTCTCTGTCCACTGATCAAAGACTTCTGGGTAATTCCTTGCTATTTTAAAGTTGAACAACAGCCTCACTGACCAGCCTGGCATGTTAGGAGCAGTATCAGTGATTTGATTTTCTTACACTTCATTCTCATCATCTTCACATGAAACAGCCCAGGACCACCCACAAACACTTCAATGTATATAATGCATGAATGTTAAAGCAATCCATGATATAATTTGAAATATCAATCTGTGATCCCAATCTTTGCACATGAATTCCATTGACAGACAAGTTTGGGGTTGCTATAGTGTTTTGTTATCCATGCAAAACCACAAATTTCCCACGTGTCCTCATTATTTGCCTGCATATTATTGTAATATAAATTTCATACTACATATTTCAATCAAAATGTAATTCATGAGCTAAAAAATATGCAATATGTTGGTGATGTCCTTACCTTGCAGAGCACATGCTTCAGAACTGTTCCAGTCCCAGGGTGCACACCCAGCCTACCAAAGAACCAAAGGGCATAGCAGGAGCTTGGATATTTTTACAATCTGACACAAACCTGAGAAAACAGTCAGGGCACTGATGTACAGGTGGCTGACTCCACTTGGAGTGATGGGATCCTGGGGGACTTGGGACCTAAAAAAGATGTGTAAGCACCAAATATCAGACTAACTTTCTTTATGACAAGTCTCAGTCCTTGCACTTTTGACTACAAAAGTCTGAAGTCATTGCTTTATACCATCAAATATTTAACATTTAACTTTTATTGTTTTGTCTCGATGCATAAAAAGACAGACTTTTTGGTAGTTCTGCTTTCTTGGATGCACTGGCACAATTATTAACATCACTTATGAATCTTCTGTTGGTTAAGCCTTGGACAAGGACCTTTCTACCCTGAATGGAGGAAGTTTCTCAATAGAGAGAAGACACAGCCCCTCCTCGGGCAGCCCATTATCCAGATGTAAGAAATTAAAGAAGCAGACTAAATAAAATGAAAGTGCTCTAAAGTGTCTTCAAACTGATTCCTGAAATATATTTAGAGATAGAAAGGTTCATACTTTGTCCTGCTGTATTCAGAACTTTTCAACGATGAATGGGATGGCAGGATTTATGCAGAAAAGTATTTTTACATATATTTGTTTTAAACTCTACACGCTTAATTCTCCTTCTGGCTCATTCTACAGTGAATTGCAGAAGGAAAAGTCAACTCCAGTGATAAATTGCATGAGATACAATGAAGAGTATTCACTCCAAAAATGCTAATAGAGAAACCACCATGTTCCAAACACTTCTGTAACTAAGCCTCAAGGAAACAGCTCTCACTGAACAATGTTGTTATTCAGCATCAGACTCGGCATCAGAAACATTGGCAGTCAGGCAGTTCCTGCAGTGCTGATGTGCTGATAAAGTCATTCCTGCTTTTGGCTGGGCCAGGGCCCTAAAATAACATCACTGGCACTCAGAGGTAAACTCATGACTGTGAAGGCAAAAGATAACCCTGTACCTACTATATCACAATTTTTAACACAAATCACTTTATGTGCTCAAAGTTCAGCTTCCCCATAAGGGAGCCAACAGGCAGAGCACTGCTCTGGATTCACTTATTGCTTCCCAGTAGGACCCAAATCTGACACACTCCTATTGTCTTTCTCTTGATCTTAGTCATGAATCCTGTCTCTTTCCTGCAAAAGCACAAGGAAATAATATACTGCCAGGTAGCTTTGCCTGATCCTAACAATGTTTTAGGAATAAATTTATTCATCCACTCTAGGCAACATATACCACTGGCAGCCTTACAATGGCTTGTAATATGAAAAGCACAATCATGAGAAACACAGCAAAGAGTGACCTTATATTAGATTGAATGATGTTTTACATAATCCTCAACTGCCTGATCTGACATTTTGGGTTCAATTTAGACTCTGATTTTCAGGAAATACCAGATGTAGCCTTTTCCCCCAAACTAATCTCTGATATCTCTTCTGAGATCCATCGAAATTCACCTTGCACAAGTCACTTCAGAACAGAGATACCAGTACTAGTGTGAAAAGTCTAGTGCTCCTTTTCTGAGAATAAGTAGAATAAGGCATATAAAAGAAAACTTAACAAATTAAGAGAGCTCATTAATGCAGAAAATTAATGCAGTTCAGTTGTCCTGGTATTATTCCATAAAGTCCTTGATCTGATAGTGATGAGATACTAAGGACTGCCTTGATATTTTAGTTCAGAGTACCAGAGCTGACTAACAAATGTGATGCTGTCTAGAGTGTCTTTCCAGAAGCTGACTGGATGACCAACCTCTCAAAATACTTAGAAGGAAGAAAACTGCTATAAATACTTTTCAAATTTTCTTTCTTACCTGAATAATGTCTAAAAGCAATATATGTCATACACATAAAAATAAAATCAGAAACAGAAAATAAAGGTGAAGAGTAAGATAACGAATTTCCTAAAACTTTGTCAAGCTGCTTTATTCTGTATTTTCCTGTAGTACTAAGTCAATGGTTCTGCATCTTGAAATATGGCACTTTTCAGAACACTAACTTAAAACGATAATTGTAATTAAAATATATTATCTCAGTAAAAGGAGACTTCACATGTTTTACATCCATCATGTCCTGAAATAACCAGTACACTAAAAGAAAAATTCTCTGTACTCTCTGACCAAAAAATGTTCTTTTTTGTTAGCACAGCTCAAGAGAGATAACTGCGCACTTGACTGAACATTTAATATCAGGGAAGTTTCTAAAGTTTTCTGTTGCAGAGAAGAGATTGCTCAGAAAGTTTCATCATTGCAAAAATGCATAACTACATGAAATACTGGCCAGCAATAATAAAAGGGGAAAATGTTGGGTGAAATTGAATGAGGTAGAGCAACAGAGGGGAAAAGGAAGATGCTGGAAGACAAACAAGTGTTTACAAAAGTCTGCTTGCTGCACAGAGGGCTGCAGGGCAACCTCTGCAATACTGGCAGCAGCATAATAAAATCCTGCACGTGCAGAAGTGTGGGGGAAAGACTGCACTCTACCTGTCCCCTGGAGCCCAGGCTCAGCCAGAATCATCCACCTTGATTCCAAATTTTTAACATCCAAAGCAAAGAGAAAAAATCATCTTGGACATATAAAAGAAACAGAACTTTACTCTCAGCTGAGTTTAGGGAACTCTGTATAGAAATGGGTAGAGAAGACAGAGAGTATTTCTCCTTGGCACAGGCTGGGATTTTGGGGCTGCTGCAGATGGTTCCTGAGCTGTTGCTGTGTGCAGAGCACACACATTACTCCTCCACGGGGCCCTTGATGCTGGCCCAGGAGCCCTGTGAGCACCTCAGTGCCTGGATTTCCCATACAGGCAGAAAACACCGAAGCAGGTGCTGGGAGATGCGTTGATGCTCCATATCTCAGGATTGTTTTTAATAAGAGCAGACAAGGCGGGGGAAGAAGGGGGGCAGACTGTGAAGGGAAAATCACACAGCTAATTGAGGAAAAGATTTTCTTTTAATGCTAAACAACCTTGAAGAAACATGATGCCAGTTTAGCTGATGATAACACTAAATGCTGGTTAAGGGGAGGGAAAATAGCTGTAAATACAAAGTGAGAGCAATAAAGTTCAGGGCAACCCTAGTCGATCAGGAGCATACAATTTTAAGTAACTGCAATTCCATGATGAAAGCAAGAATGTAACGAGACAAGAAGAGAAGAAACTCGACATTGTCCTCTGTTGCAAAACACTAAGCATTAGCCTGTTCATGAAAAAGTCTTCTTCATACCTTCCCCATGCTGTTTGGTAGCAGAAAAACCTCGTATAGCATAAGCTGAACAAAAGATGCATGCAAAAATAGACTCAGGGGAGTAAGTCTAATTCTATAAAAATGAGTGAAGATTCATTTGAAGTGCAATAAGAAATAACAGAGAGAACATAATTTCTCTTACTATGAACAGTAGAAATAACAAAGCTGTTTAGGGGCAAGGTATGTATTTAGGAGAAGTAAATAGTGGAGTACACAAATGATAATACATAAGGGAGGTGGGAAAAGCTATTTATGTGTCCTAACTCATGTAAGTGTTTCTATATAAGCACAAAACAGACCTTCAGGCCTCAAGTGACATTTTTTATAAAATCCAGATTACAAAGGACATGCAGAATTCAATGGATAAAAGTGAAATATAAGAATATAAATCTAATAATTCGTCCAGCTCTCTGAAATTTGTAAGTGCATAAGTTGAAATACTGTACCTAACATAAATTAATGTGACACTAAAATATTACACAAATTAAGATTTTGCTATGATGGGTAAGCAAACCTACAGTTTCACTGAAATGGATTGTTTTCCATTAGCTTTACTTTTTCTTAGGAAATGAATAAAGGCAGTAGAAAACTGCAAGCTCAGACACTTTAAGACTTTATTAACCACACAATTACTTATGGTATTTGTGAAGAAACAAGAAGAGACATCCATAGAAAATGCCAAATAACCTTAAATTATTCCAACACTTACCTATATAGTCCATCTCTCTCCAACACCACATTTAGTTAGATTTATACCTGCAGTACAGTAATACCAAAAGCTTTTAATTTCATTGTGTTGCATAAAATTAGTTGCAGTGCTTTTCATCATCTCGTGTTATGAATGATGGAAGGGGACATACACAGTATTTAAAATGCTGACTGAATAAACCCCATGAGTTATTACTGCCACATATTGCAGGAGGAAAAGAAAAGTAGGGCTAAGGCTGAGAGACCTTAATTCAGACTTAATTTTAGAGACTTTAATGCAGCATGTCTTATTTGCAGCTGTATAAAAAGGCAAGATATATGTCTTCCAAACTTGGCATCTGACATAGTGGTCAAATCCCTAGAGATGAGCAGAGGGATTTTTTGGAATGAGATTATCAACATATTTAATGTGCTGAATCTGTGTACATCATAAGAATAAACTTCAGCATTTAAGGGATTATTTAAAACATCTGGTCTCTCCTTTGGTTTGCAGAGTTCACGTTTGCCTTGCAGTTGCTGATCACAAACACCCGAAGAGAGGTGGGAGCTCCAAAGCCCAGTGCCCAGGGCACTGCTGCCCACGCTGGGCTGGCTGGGGGGACATGGACAAAGCCAGTCTTTGCTAACCCAAAGCTGCCAGGACCATGAAAGACAGTGGGGGCTGGGGTGGAGGAGGAAAGGGCTCCAAAATAGCTATTTCAGTAAAATAGATGAAGTCCCCACAGATTCAGAATTAACATATTTAACTGTCTTTTTCCCATGGAATTTTCATTATTACACTTTTACAGGCTCTTGTGACTCATAAGTAGCATTACTACATATAGACTATATCATACTACTAACTCGTTAAGATGTTCCACATTAAATCATTAAAAATAAATGCAGCTGCTCTTTCCTGCTGCTTGATACAACTCATCTTTTCAAGTGTCCTCTATGTGTGTGGGAACAAACTACTATCAGATTTCAGAACTACAAAACAAAGAGTTTCTAGGCCACAGACGGCAGAATTTATATGTATATTCTTGATCTCATCACTAGTCTGGGGAAAAGAAAATAAAAAAGTTTTTGAGTGAAAAATTTTTCAGTTTAGTCGTATTATTCATGCAGGATGTCATACATTCTGTTCATTAGACACTGGGAAAGGGCTGGTGAATCCAAGCATCATTAGACTTAGCAATAATATCCTAGATAGTAAACCTTCAAAAATTATTATAATAGTAAAAGCAGAAATAAGTCCAGCAGCCCTGTTTGCTTCCTCCCAATCTACCAAAAAACCCACCAGTCTGTCTCAAGAATATGAATATATAATCTGTCGAGACACAAAAGATCATGTCCAAATTATTGGTTTTGATTAATTTCCTTCTGCAGTAAGAAATCTACAGCTTGTATACATTGACCAAGTCCCACAGGTCATTCAGATTTACAATTCTTTTTTCTTAAGTAATGTCTCATGTACCATCATGCACAAGTGATAAACGACGCTTGTCAAACAACCAATTGGCAATTCACTTTTTGACTTCAAGGGTCACACTGCAAGCACCTGGAGTAAAATTCTTCAGAAAACTCTGCCAGCCCTCTCTTCCATTTTCAGTTACGCTGGTGTAATTCAGACAAGGAGAAATCTAAATCTGTTCTGAGCGGTATGAAAATGATACTACTGTGAAACACCCACGTGCACCAAGCTCTGTTTAACAATCAGTGTGTGCTATTTCAGGGATTCATGGTGGGAAAAGTAATAGGGTGGGCGTCATCAGTTCTGAAGGTAATTTAAAAGTAGATGCTGTAGATGAAGACTTGGCAACAGTCTAATGCAGATATCTGTGCTGAATCTTTAAAAAAAGAAAAATGCCAGATCTAGCACAAGCTACATGTTGGTGGAAGGTTGTCACTAACCTCATTATAAAGGCTGATACCTGCAAAGCTTGAACTTTCCTTGGTAAAATAAGCTAGGAAGCTTAAATTATGACCTTTTGGGACATTTTTCTTATAAAGGTCACCATTTTGTGACAACACTGCAAAATCGGTTGGTTCACCTGGTGTCTTAAAATGCATTACAACTGATATCACATGGACCACGGCAGGATATCTTTGTCAAATATTGTTAAAGTCCCACCGTTGTCTAGGGACCATAATTGACGAAGTGTGAAAGAACCAGTCCCCTCAATTCTGTCTGATTTCTCATTAACTTACTTCTTTGGCTGATTGGCAACTGCCCAGTTCAGCAGTGGTGGTGTTATCATGCAAAGTCAAAACCTAAGGGCTGAGCTTGCCAAGAAAGGTTTGAATAAGGAGGTGGGAGAATGGGCAGAAAGGGCCTTTGTTCTACATCAAAATTAAATTAAACTAAAACATTAATATCCCTTGAAAATAAATATTCGTTTGTTGCGTTTCTCATAGAACCGTTGAATATTTGTGAAATACAATTTGGAACACAGGCCTTGCACGAGATTATTAGTTTTCTAAATTGAAAAACAATTTTTGTCTTTGTTTCTTCATTTTCTAATATTATTTCAAGCAGTAGTTCAACATGACAGATTGGTTATGTAAACTGAAAGGGAATTACAGATATTCTCACTCCTGAAAAGATGTAAAACAAGTATTTCATGTAAAGAGTAACACTCATGGGAGCATAAATATCAGTTCTGTGAAGATGCACAGACAATATATTCAGGGAACTTGCTGTGTTACTAAGAAACCTCTTCATTAAAGGGACACATTTGTTTGGATTAGACTCTGCCAGTTGAACACAAAGTCTTCTTCCTGAGAAATCCCTTTGATTCCCTGACATTTGTAAAGTGCTATAAAATGCTAATTGGTCTCATCAGCAAACAATTAACATTCTGTTCAGTTTTATTCTCAATGCAAAAATTATAATAGGAAATAAAATGTCATGCAGCAAAGGGATAGCTGAAGACTATGATAAAAGGCAATCTTACCTTCTTTTGGATGACCAGTTGTCCTTCTGCCCTTCCAGATACCCACAGCCTTAGCAGCCAAACATAATAAGTGCTTCTGACAAATTGGCTCTGGCCAGCACAGTTTGCTGCTGAAGAAAAAAAAATAATATTCCAATAAAATATATTAATTTTTTCTTTAACTTCTGTGTCCCTACCATTTCTTGCTAACCCACAGAAAGGCCTCAGCAGACCAGTTTGCTCCTTTGCCCAAAATTCTGCTTCATCTTGTATTAATAAAGTCAGGTTGATCCTTTCTTCTCTCCACCACCAAACCTTGGAAAGAGAAGACTGGCTGCTCCACTGTTTTAGTACAAGATACCTCTCATAGCTCTGCTAGGCTAAATTCTGCAGAGTTCAAGTACAACATGGTATTTGAATTAAAGGAACATGTAAAAACATTTCTGGATAAAAAATACTTTATTGCCACCAATTTAAAACCATAAACATTCTTTGAATCCAATTCAATATATTTCTTATTTGTTCCTGATTCTCTCTTGTTATTATTATTAGAAGGCATAAATTTCCAGCAAGGCTTGTACTTGACAAGGCTCCATTATTTGCACATGACAAGGTTTATCAAAAACAGTTGGATTTTTATGAGGAGTCTTTTATGTTTCCTTCATAAAATATAAATAAATGAAAAGGATTAGATGGAGGAAGCAGAGTATAATTCATCACCAATGTGAAGCAGAAGGAGCAGGCTGCAGATGGATGAACTGAAGAACAACATGGTGACTGGAAATTGCTCTCTCAAATGTCGGGGAGCAAAGAGCATAATAAAGGAACATTGACTTTTCTGGCCATTTCAAGGTGTCCTTAAATGTACAAAGTACAGAATCTCTCTAAGATGAAAACCCACACACAAAACAGCAGTACAGTTGTTCATTTTTTGACTGACGTTTTTTTCATGGTTACAGAATAAATTAAAAGACCAGAAACTTAAAATTAAATTTTCTCCCTGTAGTTAAAGAACAATTAGGAGGAAAAAAATCTTTTAAGGTGGCAGTGCCTTACTTTGTTCACCATGACCCTCATGTCAGTCAGAAAAAAAATCCATTAAATTACCTTGTATTCCCATAAAAACTGGTGGTGGAGACAACAACTAACATTTTTTCCCAACCACAGCTGAAAAGTCGTCCTGCAATCCTAAAGCAAGCCCATGGGATTACTTCTGCCTACCACATATGCCATGCCACATAAAGAAACTCCAGGAACGAGGTTGTTCTCTTACACAAGGTGATGGCATATACAGATTAAGCCCACGGTAATTGTGTTTATTTGGAAAGCATTTACAGAGAAGCCACAAAAGTCTGATAAGCAAATGGTCACAAGCATCAAGTATTGAATAGCTCCAAAATCTATCCTTCCAAGTCCAGCCTCCTCTTTCCAGCAAAACTGTATTTCCATTTCTCTTGAAACTCTACAATTTGGGCGTTCACTTTTGGTCCAATTCAGAATGAAAATATTTTTGCATATGGTAAAAATTCAAATGCTTATTTTCAGTAAGGTAAATACAGAAGCCAACACACACACAAAATATTTCAATATAGCAGAAAGTCAAGATACTTTAATATCAAAAAAAGAGTAAAAAGTATATCTATAATCAGTTATTTATGCAGTTTTCCTTACTAAGTTCATCAAAGTCATTATGTTCTCATAGAGCATTTCTCTTTTAGTGACACTGAAGTGAAAAACTTCTCAAAATGCTACAGTTTGAAGTGGGCATCTCCAAAAACTTTCCTGAGTTCATTTCCAAGAACTTTTCTGAAATGTAAGCTGATGGTCATCATAGTTATTTAGGGTGGAAAGCATGCAGTTCTTGGATGCAAATGCTATGCAAATCCCTTTACAGATGAATTATGAAAATACTACCTTACATTAAACCATTGAGGCTATTTCTGTATTTCTTCCAAAGCAAGTAGAAAGACCCTCCCCTAAGCCGATCTCTTACTACCCCATAACCTTACCTATAAAAGCTTCTGGTTTTTATCTATATGAGGTGTGTCTTTCTTCCCACACCTACACAGGACTCTGCCTGTCAGTACTAAATCTGTTTCCACCAACAAAGGAGTCGAGGGAGAATGTCCTTAGAGACAAAGTGAATTATCCAGAATAAGTACGAAAGCTTAAGTTAAAATAATGGCTTACAGAATGATGGGTACAAGATGGAGAGAGACTGTCTCAAGAAGATAAATTTTGCTAACAGTTTTCCACAGTGAAAAGGCATATATTATATTTAAACAACCCTCTGATTCAACTGTGTGAGAGTTGCAGTAGAAATTCAATAGAGAAACATTTTCTGGCTCTTTTGCATCACATCCTCAAAGCAGGAGCTAAACCACAAGTGTTAATGTGCAAGTTAAAGAGAAATTTAAATATTTTATTGCCATATTTTAGAATTAGTTCAGAAAGATTAATTATGTGTTTTCTTCTTCCCTTCATTTCAGTCTTGTCATTTCAGACCTGGATCCTACAAGTTTTGTACATGTGATTTGCCATACAAGGAAAGCTGAGATTGCATTATGGTTTGCAGGATCTGTGCCTTACATTGCAAGTTCTACATGCATTATTCCACCAGTGCTAAAGAGAGAAATAATTAATGGGACATGGGAGAGATTCAAGTGCCACTTAAGGTAAACTCCTTCCCAGGAATTGCTTTTGATGCAGGCTATGTAGCATTTCATTGCATTGACTAACTAAACCTCTGCATTAATCAAGTCTATCTTTTATTCATGGGTCTGAACGTTTTAATTTGTTGGAAATTAATTGTGACCTCCTGGTCCCTCTCCCTATACCAGACCATGTATTAAATGTGCTGTATATGCCCTGATTTAATCAAGTTGCACAAATCTGACTCAGTCGATGATAGAATCTGACCAGATAGCCTTATTATTTGTTTTGGGTCGTTGACTAAATCTTTGGCACACCCTGTACTGGATTATAGCATGGATCAAAACAGGGGGATAAAAATGGTGCCATGAAATGATATTTCAATATATGGGAGAGCACCTACGTCTGATCTGCAGACATGCTGGTTATAAACACAAGGCAAACCCCAGCTCTAGGCACTATGGGAAGGCTTTCCTGTGTGCCATACACAAAGGCATCAACGTTACTTTTGCTTTTGCTTCTCCTTCTGATCATGCAAAAACCCACAAGGCTGATAGAGTTTATCCTCCCTCACTTGTTTCTGGATGTAGAGCAATGATTTTCATGAAATCAAAATTAATGAACTCACAGAGTACTGATATTTAAAGCAACATGCAATGAAGACATATTAAAGGTATAAATGGCTGCAATCTGGGATTCATTCCCATTCAAATGAAGCAACTAATTAATTGAGAGGAGTCAGCAGACAGTGTCCAGCAAAAAATAATTGTTATTCTACAGGTGACTAGAGCTGTCCTTGTGACTCTCTGATAAAAGAGGGACCTCAGTCATCATCTCTAGTTTTAGCCTCTGCTGACATTCTGTATGTCAAGAAAGTGCAATATGTGATGTCTCTGGAACATCTGGGATCCCTGGAGCAGGGAGTGAAATGCAGAAATGAAAAGAGAGAGATGATTTATGCACTTATTCTCTCCCTCACTTTAGACATTAACAGATTGTGCCCACTCCTCACCTTGTACCAGAGACAAATACCAACCACTGAACCACCAAAAAAGTGAACAGGGGAGTAAAGTTAAACCAGAGCAAGCTCGAGGCTCCTCTGTGCTCTGCACTGAGATATGTCACAGCAAGGAGGTGTTAGGTAAAAGGACAGGTGTTATAGCATGGGCAGAGCAGGTCTGACACACAGTGGAACAAAGAAAAGGTCAGACAGAATTAAATGGACAAAAGAAGCACAAAGAGATAAGTGGACAACTACCTCTGTCACAGAAAAGGACTAGAAGGGATCAGTTCTGAGGAGCTACAGTTAAACCAGTCGGGTTTTTTCCTATTTGAACTCAGCTGAAGAGGTTTTCTGGAGCCAGATCAGTACATTGCACAAGGTAAGCTACATTACAGTTCCAGGACAAGGAGGACAGGGGCTGATCCAGTTTGAGCAAGTTTTCCTTAGACATATGGACTCATTGCTTAACAGGACCAACCAGATACACAGGAAGCAGGCTGCAGGTGCTACACACACACCATCAGCACCTATTGCAGAAGGCATTCACTATCTCTGAATATCACAGTTCATGTGCAGCTACTGGGCCATGTCCCCGCCTGTGTGCCCATCCTGCCACACGGGTAAGAAGGGCACCTAACAACAAGCAGAACTTAGAGCAACAAATCTGAAAGCTTCAAAAAAATGATTGTCCCGTGAGTTGAATTCCTCATGCCTTGCTTTGCCACAAGAGCACAGGAAGAATCTGGAATGATTCTTGTGCATTTCTTCTGAATCCTCATCACATCCATGGCTTTATTACACACCAGGATGAGCCACCTCTGAGACTGCCTCTCTGGTTGTGGCTGTGATTTGTCACTGCTTTCATTCTTAATAACAGGTTCACAGATTGAATCAGGGAATACAGAAAAATATCTCAGACCATCTGTTTAGAAGGTATATTTCACACCCTGGGGCTGATTCAAGAGCTAGTAAAGAGGTGACAGCTTCAGTCTAGCTCTTAAGATCTTCCTCTATTGCTTTAATGGTAACCAAAAGCAGCCTTTACCTCAAAAAGTATTTCCTCAGTCTGTAAGGCAGAGGTGACACTCATATATTAGGGCTCAAATGCTTCCCCGTTAGTCATACCAGATATCAGTTCATTCCTTGCATAATCTGTTGTTTAAAAGGGATTCCTTATCAGCTGGTGTATTGTCATGGGCAGGATGGGAATCCTACACTCTCTAAATCAAATCCACTTGTATGGACTGAAAGGGAAATGCATCTGAAAACATTATTTATTACTATTATTAACATAATCATCACCATCATCCTGCTCACTGAGACACATAAAATTACATATTCCGCTACTTAGAAATACCAAATCGTCAAACCCAAAGAAATAAGTAAGAACAAGGAACTCATTAAAAAAAAAATCCCTAAGATAATTGATCAGAACATCATTATTTTCTGTCCAAAAAAATTGAATTTCCTCTTTAAGGATCAATTAACATTTTGCAAATTTTGTCCAGAGCTGTATCTGGTCTGTGGATGCATTTCCATAACCTGAAAGTGTGTTTTTAAATAAATGAACTGTGGTTATTTTCATTAGCAGTCTGGTAAACTGGGATCATTTCCAGAATAACAAGAGAATATTTGATTTAGGACAGTGATTGTTCACCTTGGAAAGACAACTGTGCACTAAAGACATCCAGTCATGGCAAAGTCATCTGTCCCAACAAGACAGCTTGCTTTGCATATTGCTACTACTTTAAATGTGCCAAAGGCACTTCTGAACAAGCCAACCAGAGTCCAAGGAACTCTGTTCTACTGAGAGCTACAGCAGTGCTCAGCTTCAGATGAGGGCAGGTTTGATTTACTGATGCTTTCTCTGCCAGACAGAAGCAGTACAAGAGATAACTAATGTACAAAGCTTTGTAAACTGTTTTTCTTAAAAGCAAGCTTCCAGGAAGGGAGAAAAAAAAGAAAAAAAAAGCCCTATAATAATAGTTGTTCAATTAAAAATTCGTTCAGGTAACACTTTGCAAGCTATCGAGCAGCTGTTCCACGGTGACTCAGAAAGCTGCCTTTGCTCTTTGCCCACTCCTAAAAACCCTCTTCTACACAGGCAAACTTCAGGCAAAATGCAATTGGTTCAGAGTATGTAATAGTTTGTTTTGGAATTTGACAATTAAATATCATCTCTATAAACTTGTTGAACAGAGTGCTGCTTTCATTGCCTCCTCTTTTTCTGAAACCTGAATCAGAACAACCCCAAAATAAAGTAACACCAATTTAACCGCAGCAGTATCGGCCTGCTGTACATTTATACAAGTTTGTATGGGTTTGCTTGGAAGGCTGTGTTCATATATCAAGCCTGGAGACTTGGCTTAGGAAGACACATAAATAAATGGCATGTGGCCCCCCCAAACTTTTGGCTGGAGGGAAACCATCGAGCGCTTTGAAGTTTCTTACAAAATGTAGAAAGCAGTACCTGACTCCAAGTGGGAATATGCAGATTAGAATTCCTCCAGTATTAAGCTCTTCTGGCTCACAAATTGTTTGAGTTTGAATGCAGTCTAAAGGAAAGGAGAATAAAAAGAGCTGTACCATAACACTTTTTTATGACACAATTTTGGAAACCATTACAAATTCCTGGGTTTTTTACCTAACAAGGAGTCCTTTGAGCATATGCTGGAAGCTGTTGTTTGATATCAGTAGATTTTATGCTAATTTTCTGCAGAGAACAAACTACGTAGTCATAATTTCTGCAAGAATTTTAATTACCTGTCAAATTATTTTGTGTTTCACCTAGGGCAGGTGTGAGGGTATTTTTTATCTTACTTTTGGTGCTGTTCTCAAATTCTGGTTGCCACCATTTAAGAAATGTTAATGATGCTAATGAACACTAAAGGTCAGACACTTAGCTTGTGTAAATTATTACAGCTCAGTTGATTTCTGCACTTCTACTGATTTAAAGTTACTGAAGACCTTAAGATCCTGGCATTGCAATTCATTAATCGTGGCTATAGATTTTATTCCATACATTCAGCTGCTTAGAAGTACTTGCAGGGTCAAGTGAAAATGCAGGTTGATGCAGTGACTGTCAGTCAATGTGAACAAAAACAACTTTCCACATTCATTTCCATTTGCATTCATGGCTACATAGTTTTAACCCCAGTTTTTTGAGGGGGGTTTGGGTTATTTTCTATTTTTAATTTGAACACACACAAAAAGGTGAACCTCAGTTTAGACCCTTCAAGTCTGAAACTAAATGAACAGGGCATTACACAGGGCTTCGACTAGCAAGCTCCAAACTCACTGGTTCTGATTTGCACACCTCTACACTTTGAGTATCAGAACAATCTGTAATTTAAGTGTAAAATCAGCATAAAGCAATCTCACAACTGAGGCCATATGTTAAAAAATAGAGTAGATAAACTCTTTGGAGGAATGTAAATGCCATTGCATTTTAGCAAAACTCCTAAACAGTCAGTTTCATCCTGGTTCCTGGTTTCATCCTGTGTGACTTATCTAAAGATGTGGGGTTCCCCTCCTGCAGGACATCTGAGTCTGTGTCATGTGTGCTGGGTCAGGATTCCAGTCCTCAGGTCAAAGCCCACTGCACTGACCAGAGTGACCACGACCTCTGTTCCCTGTGTCCACTGATCTCACATGAATCTCCAGGGCAGGACCGCCAAGCCTTTCCAAATGAGTCTGAGTTTTAATGGCAGGTCTCAGCCACCCCTATGACACAATTACCTATGAGAAAATTCCTCTGTATTTGCTCTTCAGCAGGAAGTGGAGGAGCAACACAGAACTCTGCTAAGCAAAACAGTGAGTCATCTGGAAAAACAAGCGGACATGTAAAGACTGTTGGCCAATAATTCTGCATGAGACCCAGACTTTCTTGAAATAATCATCTAAAAGCATCTTAAAATAAGTCAGTATAGCCTAAAAAAGGTTCTTCAGGGATTAAAAACAAATCAGAGGTTTTACCATTGGGGTAAAATTTAAAACAATTCCCCTATTCATAAGAATGGGACAAAATGGCAATGATAACTTCCCTTTTACATCAGGATAGACTGAAAATGATAGTGAATTTTCTCTCTTACTCTCACTAAATAATGAAGAGTTCAACCAAAAAGAAAATAAGCCATTCAGTGTGAGTTGCTGTGAAGTCACTGACTTGAGTCTGGCAGAAGGATCTGAATATAAGCACCTGACAACTAAGACAAATATTTTACTTGAGAGGTTAAGGAGAAATGGTGTATGAGCACACTCACAAATTTATTTCTGGGGGAAAGAAAGCAGAGTTTTGATGAAAATATTTGAACAAAAGTTTTGGTCAAGAAATATGTATTTTCTAATCAAAAAAGACACTTATCCAACCCTTAAACCCTGCATACTTCTGCTGTTTTCATTATTCTTGAGAAATGTTCAACTAACCCTAGTTCTGAAACACCAGAGCGCACAAGTGCACCTCTATAGCACTTTTCAGTGAATTTCTAGCAACCTGCAAGGTGTCAGTGCTTCTGAGTGAAGACACCTATTGCTGAAGGGCTAAGACTAGACAAAGAAATCAGGTCTTTGACTCTTCTAGTTTGAAACTTTTTGTTTGTGTGTCTGTCACAAGATTTTCCTACCCCATAAAAGGTAGAGGAGAGCATCAAAGACTGTAGGATGAATCAGGTAGGAAGGAACCAGTCACTGCTGCTGCACTTGGATATGGGCAGTAAGTCCATAAGACTTCTGCCTCTCTTCTCGCCTTAGCAGAATGTCATTGCAGTATTGGCCTGTGCCAGAAAAGGGAAATTAAGGTAGAATTTATTTCTACAATAACAATTAGCTTTCCTAAAGAATATTCAAAATTATATTTAGTGTTTTAAGTCCCCCGATGAAAGCTGGAGGAATAAATTATCTTGCCCTTTTTGTTGATTTAATTTTCTTTACCCCCAGCTTAGGAATATTAGCCTGCAGCAGACTGTGGTAATATAAAATGTATTGGTTCCCCTAATGCAAGGGTATTAAAAAAAAAAAAGAGCAATAACACCAAGAAGAATGTGCTCAGCAAAGAAACAATGACTCTGGGTGAATGCATTGGTGTTTTTAAGTGGGGCCTGACATAACCTGGTGCTAAAGATACATATAGTATGTTGTGAGTGGGATTTCATAACACAACTTCAAGATCAATGACAACAACTACTCCTTGTTCTGAAGACAATAGAAGTCCTGGAGAAGAAAACATTTTTAACATAAGCAAATGGGTTATGGAAAGGATCAGACAAAGCTCAGATGGATTCCTAAAATATTTTTTCAAGAGAATTATCAGTATTAGTTTAGAATTACACCAAAATAGGCTTAAAAGCTGAACAGCAATAAACTCCACTTTTAAAATTAGATTATTTCAAGGGGACCTTGGTTAGAAAAGTGTAAAGGACTTGATAAACTCCTTTCACAACTTTTAGAATCTGGGAACATAATTTTGTGAGAGATACCTTGTATCTCCCTCTGAGACAAGCCCTGACCTACCTGTTGGCTGTGTACTCTGGCTACAACTCTGCACCTTGTAAACAAATTGTTGTACCTAACAGGTATTTGGACTTTTGTTACTGTCCCTAACCAGAACACGTATGAGTTTGGAATATGCATTTTAAACCAGCTTCTTTCTCCCCTCCCCCAGGGGAGGCACAAAGCTGAATTTTACACTCTCTGCTCAGGGAAGCTGCAGGAATCCTTGAGCTGTGGACAGTTTGACAATTTGTACGTATTATTGTTGTCAGAGCCATTTTTTACTCTCGTCTTCAGTTTTCTCACCCTACAGGTGAGATAAAAAGCAGGCCTTTTTCCTGTCTCTCCCAAAACTATGCAACACAAGAACTATGATGGCAATTTATTTTACCTTAGCTTCCTTTAGTCCTTAATCTGCATAAACGCAACCGAACAGTGGAAATGCACATTGTCCTCTGGACCCCATGACAGTCTGCTGGAGCTCTTCTTTTTATTTCTATCAGTTTCAGATGAATAACACATGTTAGTCAGACTTCCATGCCTCCCGCTGTCATTCACACCTTGCCCTCCCAGAGCTCCTGCTGTGAGAAAACATGGCACAAGAAATTTAGGTATACTCGCATATCACGTTACCACAGTACAATAGTGAAAAATTAAAGCAAAAGCCCATCATTTCAATCTAAACTAATTTAAACAAAAAGAGCTGGCAGCATGATGTATAGATAACAACACAGTGGACCATAAGAAAGGTTGAGCTGTGTCAGACTGTGGATGCTCACTGGAAGGTAACAAGGAGAGAACAAACACCAACTAATCCTTCTGCAGTGCACCTCCAGCCTATTGCAGTTGTTGAATGTATTCTACCAGTAATAATCCCTTTAAATGAAATGCTGTTCTACGCTTACAGAGACACAAGGAAAATATAGCAATAGAAGTTTGACCCTAATTATTTGGAGGAAACCACAAGACTAGAGCTCTGCCATGTGACACAATATAAAATATGCACAGGAGAAAACCAGAGAAGGAAGATGGGGAGAGCTTAATTCATTTGGGCACAGCTTACACAACTGGGTAACTTCTGGACCAATCTCATCTGTCAGCTCAGAACAAGGGCACACTGAAGATATGTGTGTCTATCCCCAGCATTGTACATCTGTCTTAAAAACTTACCTCAATCCTTCCATTTCCTTTGCAGACAAACCACTCCATTTTCTCACACTGAGGAAGAAACACCTGCTGTTCAGCCTCTGTATTTCTCCCTGTCTTCCTTCCCATCCATGCTCACAGCCAGGAGGAATTCCAGCTAACACTACAACATGGTCATGCATGAAGTAACCTCTAGTCAAAGGTGCAATTCTATGATGGCAACAACAGGATGTTTTACTCTTCCTTCTAGTCAGGACATCGTAGCCGCAATTATTATACATTATTCTTTCCGATACAAATCACTACTCACCCATGTTGCCCAGGGGAAAAGTTTTGGGTAGAGAATCTCCAACATATCTGCCTGTACTTATTGCCATTACAAAGTTCACAGTGAGAGGAGGCCAGAGCACCTCTGAGGGCTCTCAGGGCTGGTTGCACAAATGCTAATGAAATCCCATTAATCACAGCCCCAGCCATCGCAGACTTGTCAGCACAGGAGGTTGCAGACTACCCACAGCAGGTAGAGAGGTTAGAAAAACATGTCACAAGAAGGTACATGTATGACCTTTCCTGAGTCTGCAGTGTTGGTCAAAATATTTTTGTGCTGTGGCTAAACCGGAGATGGGAGGAAAATGCCATGGGGAGAACATCTGCAAAACTTAAAATGGCACAGTCCGGGGAATTTCCACGGTTCCACTCTCCACCTTTCACAGAGTTGAACAGGAAGTATTTCTCTATCCACCTTGCCAGGCAGGTAATTATTTGTACTCCTCAGTACCCATATTAACTGCACCTGCAAAGGAGTGTTGCTTTTTAAGTACTTTGCATGCAAAATGTGGCAGAGACAGAACTATTTCTCACCACCTGCATTCAAGCACCGGTAAAAGTCTTATAAGCAGGAACTACCATGATGGGCAATAGCTTTACTTATTTGTTGTACAGTCCTCTCTGCACCTCCTGTCACAGCTGTGGCAGACACACAGCAATCCCACCCCTGCCCCAGGAGATCTGGCACCTGATAAGGTTTCACTGCTCACTCTGGGCTCAGGTTCACTCAGGTACACTGGTGTGTATTTGCCCACAGTCAGCAGATCCTCCAGTACAGTCTAAACCCAAAGCACGCTCCTGGCCTCTTGTTACTATTCCGGACACCTCATTATCATGAAGGAATTTAGTATCTCTGGAGCAGATCTGGTAAAGAAGGGAAGCCTTTACTGTTCTCCTGTGCCAGATAAAGTGTCCTGGAACTCACAGATGCAGACTCGATCAGATAGAAGCTGCACTCCCGTCCCAGGCTTTCCCTGACAAACACAAGCAGATGCAGATGACTGATTGAAAGAGTAATTTAATACGAGGTCTCTTTCCTAGTGTTCCTATAACAATATTTGAGGGCCAGTTTAGAAGCTGTGGAGCATACAGTTGTGAAGTCACACAAAGGCTATTTTGGGAGCCTGAAAGAGGCTTGATTTTTCTGTATAACAAGTCAAAAGTAGCCATTTTATAGCAAATATGAGTTTCTGAGTTTGTATCTGAATATTTGACAAGCTTGGTTTATTTTCTTTTTCCATCAGATTGGCCTGTGGTTTTCTTCTGTCCCCAAGTTGCCATATTCTGAAAACCTATAGAAAGAGTTATGCACATTTCCTCCTATGTATATTTACAGTGGGAAAAGAGTATAGTGAAATGTAAGATAGTGAGGAAAATATATGTTTCTGTAAAGCATGTTTCTAAGTCATTTGGGGGACTTTGTTAACAAGAGACAGTGCTCAGTAATGGCTTTTATTTGTTTAAATTTATTGTGATACAACTTCTTTTGGTTAAAAAGGTCAAATTCAGAATTTTTTTTGTTACTCACTTTCAAGAGATCATCCAATAATGTTTCTAAACAGAAACAGAAAGGCTGTATTCAAAGAACATGCACAAGTGAATTCAGTATTTCATATGTGATACAAAGAGAAAGACAGCAACTTGTAAACTGTGAGATAAAAAAAGAGATATCCAGGGAAGAGAGATTGCCTTATATAACAGGCTTTGATTGTAAATAAAATGTCTGGGCAGGATGTTTAACTGTAATAAATTGGCTGTTTGGGTCTTTGCTGACATATCTTTTTAGCTTTATTGACATTAGCTATATTTGTATGGAACTTTATTGTATGGGAAAGAGTTACTTGTTTGCAATTTAAAAATCTAACTTACAGTACAAGCATCTTGAAAGCACAGAAGATGCTGTTGGAGAGAGACTGAGAAGGGAAGAGGAAAAGGGCTGAGTCTCTTGCATACGAGAAAATCACAGAGAAGACAGGAGATGGAATGTGGTATACTTAATTGCATTTCAAGCAGGATCAGCATTTTGCTAGATTTCTTTTACTGGCCATTTGTAATACAGTAAGAAAAGGGAGGAGGGAAAATGAACCCTCTCCATATTGAATTATTGTAATCTGAGACTCCAGTGAAACCAAAGGATTAGACTTCGACTTTAGTTAGGAACGACATTCCTCCTGTCCAGGCCTAGCATTTACCGCTAAATGAACAACAGCTCTGCCCTCAAATTCCAGGAATATGGAAGCAGTTCATCAACCAGGGTCTGGAACAAGCGTAAATGTTACATAAAAGAATCTAATAACCTTTCAGTCTGTTCCATTCAGCTCTTTGAAGAAATATAGTATTTTCATATTCTTTTACTTCTTTGCTATTCCTAGTTGAAATCTCCCCCTCCCCACATTGAATTCTTTTATTTTCACCTAGCAAGGTTCAAGAACGTACCCAACACTCAGACCTTTGGGAGCTGTGGCCCTTCCAGTGCTTCAGTGAACCTCCCAAGGCCCTGGGGATCTGTGTGTGCCAGAGGAGAGGGCAGGTGGGAGCAGGGAGGCTGCACAGCGTTGTCCTTTCCTCTCCAGTTCAGCAGAGAGGGCTCACTACACTTTCCCATCCCATTTCTACTCTCCTCTGGTTGAGGAGCTTTCCCACAGCATGGGTAATGGAAAAACCAGTCCTTTTCACTCTGAATTTCACACCATGGGGCTTTTACTTGAAAATCTGCCTTCGGAGAATGGAAGGATCTGCCCACTTAGGGGAGAAGTTTATGTTTGGAATATGGCTGGTGACACCTTTCTCCAACCAGGCTGACACAAGGTAATCACAAATCCCCACTCTGCAGAAGGTGTGGTCTTACTTGGACAACGGCAGAGTTCCTCCCTGTCCAGGATTTTAGGTATTTTCTCAGCTTGGAGATGATAATTTTCATGGCAAGACTAAAGAAACAATGGGAAAATCTCAACACTCCAAAGCACAAAAGAGAACACACACCAAACACATCTGGAAAGAGATCAGTGCTGCTTCAGTGGGTCCTGTGTCACAGAAGCTTCAGTTCCTAAAATGAAATATTAGGGGCCTGAACAGATCAGAAAAGACTTATGGGGAAAGAATGATCAAATTACTAGAATTTCTACCTTTTTTCTTTCAAAACCCACACTTTTTCCTTGTAAACAGGGTGGCTAGAAATTTATCCCCAAATGTAGTAAGCACATGAAACGCATAGCCTTTAATGTGCTAATTCTATACTGCACAAGGGAATAACTAATGAGCCACTATTTTAATGAATCAAGTTAAAATGGCAAGGTGACATATCTCATTTAAGGGAATGAATTCTTAATGTCACCGTAAGATGAGCCCCTCCTTCTCCTGGGAAGGGAAGACAATATTGGTTTGGGTTAAAGTCCTGCCTTTTTTGTGTTTGTTGCAGATTTTCAACAGTCTTTGGGAACTCACCCAAAGATCATACCCTTCTGAAAAACAATGGTGGGTTTTGATCAGGGAAGTTATTGAACATAAGACAAACCCAAGAATTACACAGCAAAGAAAGATGAACAATACAAGCCCTGCCATGAGTGCCCAGCCCCCTGAGGGAGCAGGGTGGGCACAGGCAGTTGCCTGGCACAGCCCGGGGACATCTCTGCATGCAGTCAGCAAAGCAGCATCAGGCTGCTGCCCTCCAGAGAACAAACCTTCTTCACAGTCTCTCTGCACCTCCCATTTCTGCTACCAAACATTTCCTGCTACCAAACACCTTCACGTGTCCTCCTGCCATGAGCTGCTCCTCACAGGACTCTTCCTAACCCACGGGTATTCCCAGAGGTAGGTCTTTTCTCCCCAGAAGGGTATTTTATGCCTGATCTTCTTAATGGTTCAAAGAAAATCTTTAAATCAATGGTGGAAAACAATCATCACCCTAATCCTTACCATCTCTTTCCACATTTTTAGGTTGCATTGGGAGTGGGTGGTGGGTAGCTGGCAGCAGAGCTGTGGGGTTGCGTGGCCCTCAGGGGATTCGGTGCTGCCCATGGGAAAAGGCATTGAGGACAGGGTGAAACTCTGCCTGGCAGACAAGGAAAACGTGTGAGAAACTTACTTCTGTCCAGCTCTGAGCATTACTCAAGACAATGATCTGCCCAGTTAATTAACCCAGAAATCTGAAAGGATCTGCACTAAATTCCTGCTCACTGCTGCTCAGGCTTCCGTAAATTCTTGATTCACATTGGCAGGTCTGATCCAAATCCCAGTAAAGTCAATATGAATCCTTCTATCAACTTCCCTGCACTTTCTGAGTCATTTCAAAACTCCACTGACCACAGAACTTTTCTCAAAGCAGTATTTAAAGGAAAAGTGTATTTGTACCATTATGCTTTCAATCCCACACCCCCAGTAACTATATAAGATTACCACAAAAACTTATATCATTCAGTTTACTGAGATGCTATCAGACAAGCATTTGCTTGCAGACAATATTGCAAGAAACAAGTATTGATTCAGTAAATTTTAATATTTCTCTTCTAGTCCTGGCTGTATGGACAGGATACCCAGTGCCCAGCAGGCACCTGTGACTGTCACTGACTGAAGAAAAGCAATCCCTCAGGATTGTGTAAACAGTGCTCAAAACATGGCAAGGTGCTATGGACAAGTATTTAAGTAATCTCTGCTGCTGGGAACTGAAAGAGGCTGGAATCATCTGTCTATGAACTGGGAGCAGGGAAGAGCAAGGCTTTGATTTACTGAGTGGGAAGGGCTCTGCAGCAGATAGCTGATAACCTCTTTATGTGTAGCCTACAAGCTACAAAAATTGAAGAAGGGATGAAGGGCCATCCTGTAAATGGGAAAATAATTTATTCATAACCAATTGTCCATTACTGTTCACAAAGAAATTGTCAGAGTCTTAGAGTCCTAAATGTATTCATTATTTCAAATTGTTCCATTTATTTCTTCAGCAAATAAGCTATGTATTCTGCAGGTACCGAAGTTGTGAAATGTACAATTGACTGTTCCATTCACAATCTGCATTGTCTTGGACAGCTGAATTATTTGCATAGTTTAATTACATAACACAGGGCAGGAAAATTGAGCCTTTAATCACCATGAGTAATGCTTACTCAAGGAAGAAGTCCTATTGAAGTCCAAAGAGTAAAGACTTTTCAACATTAGAAAATGAGTCAGAATCTGGCCTTACTCACAGTTGGTGCTCTGAGGTAGTTTTACTCCTTGCTTTTCAAATATGTACCTATAGAACACAGTATTGCCACAGAGCAGCAATAAATACCTTTTGACTTGCTGAGTCAGCCAGCATAGGACCAATCCAAAACTGAAATGCTGAGAGGAAGCATCTGAAGTTCAACAGCTCAGGTCCAGGAAGGAGAGGAGGGAAATACCTGTTTCTCCAGAGCCTCTATGATCACACAGTACAAAAAAAACCCATTAAAAACCCACAGAACAACCAATATTCAAGCCTGTTTTGAAATTTAGATAAATATTTGTAGGTTAAAATAAAGTCTAAAATATCATACAGCAAATGAAAAATAAGACAGAACTGCACATGATTAGCTTTTAGAACCACCAAAGAAAATTATGAGCTGTTCTGTCATAATTTCTGGAGGTCTTTAGGAGGGATCTAAATTGCTATTGTGGGAAGAGCACTAATAGAAAAAACTACAAACATATGCTAACTTGCGGTGGTTTGTTTGCCAATTAACAACACACCAACACTCCCTAACAAATTAGACAAAGTCAACAAGCAATGTTCTTTATTAAGACAAGTGCTGTAAAGGAGACAGCAGCACAATGAGCTGACAAAACCCCTCTGTACCCTAACAACAGTGACAGCATGGATCTGTGGTGAAACCACGGTGTAAATTCTGATCAGCAGAGACAGCACAAAGGACACTGCTCTCTCTGCTCCAGGGCAGCTGGTGTCAGTGAGCATCTGTAACATACATTTGCACCTGTAAAGGAGAGGGTATGGGAGGGCTGAAAGAGAAGAATGTCCAAAATTAAGTTTTTCTATGAGTTTTTTCTTTTTACTTAAAAGGCCACATTGTGCTAAAACTGTGATTTCAGCAACAAGAAATTTGAACGGAGTCGGAATTCATTTTATCAGCCAATTCTGACTGGTATCTCCAACTTTCGTTGAGAAAAGGTAAATAAAAGGTTCAAACCTGCTTTGTTCTATTTAGAGATTGAACCAAAGCAACACTAAAAGCTGGTCTAGCCAGTAATTTGAATGTCAAGCTATTTGCCTACCTTCATTATTATTTCAGTTTGTACCTGCTTAGTAGAGTTTTGCCCACATCTGATGTGCTTGGTTCATTACAAGAGCTTGCTAATAAATAAACTGTTTTAATAATAGAGTTTTGTGTCTTACACTACAACAAAGTTATCACTTATATCTTGGGCCTTTTATCCTCCTTTTATGTGGAGGGTGGAAGTTGCTTTTGTAGAGGATTTCACAATTTCATTTTGTTTTCCTTGGGAAAAACACTGTGAATTTGCAAACTTCTCCAGATATTGAAAAATTGCTCTGGATCAAAATGTTTCAGTATTGATGGATTCAATGGAGGATGTCATGCAATAGGAGACGGTAGAGGAGAGTCAAAAACATTGTCAGCTGTTCAGATCCAGACACTACTCACTCCAAAACATTGAGGGAATGTGGGTTTTCTGGTGGCAGCACTGGTTTGGGGTTTGTTTTTGTTTTAACATATTCCATCTCTTAGATTAAGCATTCAGACTTCAGGTCTCTGAATCCTTCAATTAGGCTTGTGCAAACGTACCCAGAGTTTTTATGCTCTTCCCCTTCCCTCCTCTTTCTTTTTCTGTTCCTGCTTCCCTGTCCTCGCAGTGACGCCTCTCAGACTTGGCAGGAGCTGCTGGGCTCCAGCCAGCTGCTACTTCAGACTCAGGTCATGCTTTCAAGGCATAGTCCTGCAGCAAGGTGGGGTTGGATTGCAGGGTGCAAACCAAAGCCAAATTGTGTGAGGCCCCGGAGAGCACAACATACAGGTACTGCTGCTGCTGCTGCTGCTGCAGGAGGGAGCCTCTCCACTGTCACCACCCACACAGGGGAGCGGGGCCAGGGAGCTACCCCTGATCAAGGCAGGCCAGACACCTGCATGGCAGTGTTAACACCACCCTGTGCCAAAGTAGACACATCCCACTTGTCTAAAGAACACTGGACCAAGCAATGCCTTTTCCACTGAAATTGAGCTAGAGCTACTTTTGCGATATATATGAATCTCAGATAATGGTTATATAGTTCAGTTCCTCAGTACTCTACTCCCTTTAACATGTTAACCTTTCACAGAGGTCTAAGGGAATAAACCTAGTTACAGGGGACAGAGACCCATTCCATTTCCCTGGGCCTTCATCTGGCAGTGTTAATCCTCAAGGTTCCAGAGTCACATGTCCTCCGCCCTCCCAGGGATATTGCTTGTATGAGAAAGGAATGGTCAGATTTGATGGGGACAAATAGCAGGTCTGCATTAAGTTCAGTCAAGCAAATCAAACCTACTTCTTAGCAACTCAATTATGTGATATCAGCTACCCTCGTCTTTAAGACAATCAGAATTAGGCAGAGTAGGAAGCCTGGTGGACAGAGGTATCCCCACAGAAATTATAACACCCAAGCCTGATGGAAATCTTCAACAGCAACTGGTTTCTGCCATACCTCCTGCCAGCTGGCATGCTAAAGAATCAGCTAAGCTTCTAAGATTTCAGTAAAGGAAATAGAGCTCTGGCTGTACAAGGGGATACATGAGATCAACTTCACCCTTTCAATGGTGCAGAATGAAAGAGTTAAAAGAAGTTCCTGCACACATTCTAAACAAACTTACATGCCCAAAGGCACTGCATTTGGCTTCCTGTAACTTATGTTTTTCCTTTTTACTTATCCCTAGTGGTTCATTATTGCAGGCCTTTTGACTTGTGAGAACAAGACTCACCATTCCCTCTGGGAGTTTCGCCGCTGCCCTCTCACTCCCCATTCCTCCCTTTTTTGTTTATCGTCTTCCAACTACCTCTCCCATTCAGGTTGGGAAAGGAGGCAAAAGGTAAAATTTATGTCATGATTTCTCCCTCCTCCATAGTCTCATTTCAAAATAATTTTGCTCTTAAGAAGAGAAACACCACCATAATATGAAGACACTCTTGTGTCTCAAGCCAGACAGGTTCATTCAGAAAGCAGAGAGAAAGAAACCACAGCCCAAGTGAACAGCAGAGATGCACAGCAGCCTCCGAAACATTGCCTGTAATGCACCTGAATCTCCCCATCCCTGTGAGTAAGGCTGTAATTTAGGCAAATCAAGTTTCAAATGCTTCCTGCCTGCAAGTCTCCTACACTTGTTTGCAAGATTCAAATCCTTAAAAGAGGCAGAGGCTGCTTTTGCACAGTCTTTGTAGCTGTTGGCAAACATATAGTTGCACCAAAAAGAAACCTTCTTTTCTACTACTATTAGTCAGATATTAGATATACTCACTGTAAACTTCATTATATTTGCTGATTTATTTCTTCAGCACAGTTTTTTACCCTGCCAGTGTTTTTGCCTGTCTTCCTGGTTGAAGGAACCAATTTGTGAATATAGCAACCCCTCTATGATTGCTGAAAAATATTTTGGTATTTCAGACCTTATTTTTTCGTCTGTAGGAGAACAGGATCTTCTTCCACTTTTAACAGGAAACTGTGACACAAGGTTGAGCTGCATCCTTCTCTCTTTTGTCCAGCCACCTTTAACTTCCACAGGGGACAGAACATCTGACTGAAAGAGCACGGGAAGCTGAGCTCAGGAAAGATGAAAGTGGTTGAAGGAAAAAGGTAAAAAATAAAGAGATAATTTACAGCAGGAGTTTTCTAAATATATCCATTTTTCTTGTGGATGCAATAGTGTGTGCCATACGTTTTCTTTTCTAAGAATAAATAATTTGCAGGTGAGTGAAGTTCTGCTACAACAAATATTTCAAACTGAAGCTACGTTTTCTTCATATGATTAATATGTTACATTACAGCTTGCTTATAAATTAAAGGAGCAGAATATGATGTACTGCAAAGGAGTTGTATATTTCCCCTGTTAAGCTACAGCGACTGTAAATCATTTCCATCACACTTCATTTTTAATTTGAATTCATAAAAGGTTGTACATTTCTTTGTGGTTTTAAATAAAAAAAAGATTAAAGGCTGTAAACTTAAGTGTTTATTAAAGAAAAAAATATGCTGATTTGAAACTTCAGGAATTAAAATATATGTAAAATATAAGAAAGGAGAACAAGAAAGATTTCTAGTTTAGCCCTGGGAATTTAATGTGAAATTTAAGGCCTTCCACTATAAATGTATCTGTATGTGGTCAGGTGAGAGGGGCAGGGAAAGGCAAGGGTAAGGAAATGGAAGGACAAGAGTGTCCCCAGCTACCCTGATCAGGGATTTTGTGAAGTCAGTTCCCATGGTAGCTAATCACTGAAGAGGTGGAGCCTATGGAAACAAAAAATTCGTAAAAATAAAAACTATTTCGGGCAAGATGCCAAACCTCATCCCTGCCCATCTGTAAGCACAGGCCACCAGATGGGCTGGCCAAGTTGCACTGTGAGACATTGAAACCTCATGAGGCCAGATCCTAAGTGAACCTTCACATCGCATTTTTGGGAGCCTCAAGGTTACAGAGTAAAGGCTCTGAGGTAGCCTCAGTGATGGTCTTTAGGAGAAGCATCATGGTTACTGTACAGATCATACTTCTATTGAGTGGGGGCTCTGTATTGGCATTCTGCTTATTACTCCTTTCATCTAATCCAAGGAGAGATCACCCTCACTAATATGATGACCAGCAGGGGGAAGTAATTTTAATCACACTGGCAGCAAAGAAATCAACATGGCATCAGAATAAAATTTTGCAAGTACAGTAAAGTAGATTACAACTGCTTTTAATGCCTCTTTCAATAAGGTGTTTTGCCCGTCAGTAGCAATCAGTATCAGTAGCAATCTCACAGGTCTACTGTTAATGGAAACAATAGCCCTGATTCTACACATACAAATTCATAATTCCATAAAAATTAGCAACACCCCCGCCTCACCTCTCCATTGATTTATTTCAGTGGGAACCTGCATTTAAAAGAAATCATATAACCATTTTTATTGTGTAAGAATGCAGGTAAGTAGTTCAAGATCCTTTATATATATATATATATATCCCTCATGCTTCAATGTGGACAATAGCAAAACAAACTTTTCAGAACAAACTGGAAGGCCATATTTAAAATGGCACACCACCTTTTTTTCAAAGGGAAACACTCCCATTTCACATTGTAGTTGCTGGGAGTTCCCAGAGAGCCCAAGTGCAGTGGACAAGCCTCAGGACTGCCTTGTCTTTCAGAGCATGCAAAGAGTGACACTGATGTAAAATAAACATGAAGTTTGAGATGCGTGCTCTGTACAAGATTAGAGTTGTTACACCTCAGCCAGGATCATTAACCCTTCACTGGGTGTCTGGAGGAAGTGTAGGGAAACCACAGCCAGCAGGACCCAATAGGCTGCTCAGAGAATCATATTTATTACAGGTGCCCAACAAATGTTCTTTTGCTTGACATTTCCTGCTTGACTGGTTCTCTCCCTGACAACCAAACTTTGTTTGTCTTAATTTAAGACTTTTACTTTTGCTGTGATTACAGTAAAAGCCCATGCCCTCATAAGCCACAGTTTACAGAAAACAATGCAAGGCAGGAAATCAACTCGTAACAGTGTCCAACAAACTGAGCCTGTAACAAACTGAGCTAGGGACAGTGGCAAACTAATAAGCAATCTCTTAATTACTCAGAAGATATTTAAGTATGCACATTACCCCAGATGATGCTAAATTGACACCTCTTAAAGGCAAACTGCTTAGTCACAATTTAGCAGAAGCAGGAGCTGCAAGCATACATAGACCATTCAGTCAATAAGCCTTTGTCAGTGATGAAAAATAAATTTATTCTCTTTATAGATGAAGTTTGTTTTGTCTTACTTACAGACCCACACTGCTGTAAATTCTTTTAGAGTCTGTCTTCCTAGCCTGCTAAAGCCTTCCCTTGAAATCAGTGGGCACTGCAAGAACAAAATCAGGTCCTAAACTGAAGTCCAGGCACAATGATGAAGTTTCACAGCAGTCCCCATGCGCTGCAGTTTTTATGCAGTTCTTTATGAAGAACACCTCTTCTGTACTGAAACACCCTGCTACAGTTCAGAGTTATTTAAAGATTACAAAAATCAACCATTCCAGCTGTATATCATCTGCACACTGGAGAAGGTGCCCTCTGTCCCACCACACAGGTCATTTATGAAGATCTTAAACACTGTGGCTCCAGCTCTGCCCTCAGATGTGCAAACACCACCAGTCACCGGCCTCCAGCTGCGCTTTGAGTCACTGGTCACAGCTCTGAGCCAGGCAGAGCAGTTCATTTCCAGCCCATCTCTCTGTCCCTTTCTCTAGTCCATATCTCATGGGTTATCTGTGTGGATATTATAGGGGACTGTGTCACAAACTTTGCAAAAGTCAAGGTAAAAAATACCCACTGTTCTCCTCATCAAAGAATGCTACTTTTCTGCACAGTTTCCAGAGAACACAGGATTTTTCTTGTCCTCTGTTCTTTCCTAAACGCAATGTAAAAAAAGCTTTGTCTGTCCACCATAAAAAAAACCCCCTGTATTTAAAGGGAGCTTGAATTATTTAAAATGCATAACTGAATATGTGCATTTTTAATCCTAACTACAAAATCAAATAATACAGATTATATAATACTAACTATAGTTTGGATGTTAAATTGAAAATTATGCATGAAATGAATATACTGATTTTCTCCATGTTCTACACTTAATATATGTTGAAAAGTCCAGTGCAGAATGCTTTCTTATTCATTTCCATGAACTCAGGACCAAATCCCCAGCTTTCACTGTCAAGAAGCTATCAGAAAACACAGAGTTTTTTACACACCAACTTCTAATAAAGATGGGAGACACTCTAGCCAGGAAACCCAGGCTGCACTCTAGAAATGGAAATGAGATCTAGAAGTGATGACTGTTCTCCACAGAGACTGTTCCAGCTGCATTGTGTCCAGCTACAGCCTGCTTGACAGGCTTGGAGTACCTAAGGAACAAGACAGGACATTGCCAGGGATGAAAATAATTTTGGAGATTATCCAACACAACCTGAAAGTGTCTTTTCCTTTTCCAAAGTCCAGCCAGGGTGGAACATATAACTACGTAAATCTGCTCACGTAGACAAGACCATAATAATGAAAAATGATGGATCCATGATTAACTTTATATTTGCTTCCCTTGCTTTGCAATTAAACATTATTCACTAATAATTCTATACCATATACCCTAGCTCCTAAATGTGGATTAAATTTACCTTTAATTGCACACTGTCCTTGGTAGTTCTTTTTACTACTCTTCTAAAAGCCAGTGTTCAAAAAACTTGTCTCCCTGAGATAGAGTGACTCACAGTATGACTCAGTGTTTTGTTTCATAAAAGGACTGTGTTCCACTTGTTCCCTGTTTTAAGTTTTATAATAGACTGTGATAGAGCTAAGATATGCATATGGTAGAGTCACCATTTTGCAAGTTGATTTACTACCACACAAACCATTTAGAGTTCTCCAAAGAAGCTTTGAAGGCTTTAATATCAGAATCTTTCTCCAAGGCCTGCTTTGGTACCAATATTTGATTAAATTAAAACCTAATTATAGTCTAAAATGAATGATGTGCATTTTCTCTCCATTAGACAGACTTATTTGCATTCCATGAAAGACCATTGACATGGCAGCGTGCCATCTGATTCCATTTAAATCAAAGATGTCCCAGTGGAATTTTCTTTTTCCCTACCAGCTATATTTGTCTTTTCTAACGGGTGCCCAGGGCCTAAAGGTTTAGCCAGAATTCATTACCTGAGGCAGACAGAGCATGAAACCATTTAATTGGCAGTAGCCAGTCCACTGAGCCAGTCCTTTGCTTTGCTTCATGCCCTCCTCCACTGATGCTGTTTACCAGACATTTTGCTCAGGTTTTGTTTCCAAGTGAGAGAGGCATTTTTCAGTACCTGAAACCCACCATTAACTGTCTTCCCCTTCAGGTGTTCTCTTACTTGTTCCCAGCTATTTTGTTAAGCAGAAACTCACTAAAGCATAGCAGTGTTCATAGAAATTAGTGAAATTTAATTATCTTCATCCAAGGAAAACTGTTCTTAGGTTGCAACCAGAACAATTATGGTGTTTTAGCTGAAAACAATGGGATGGTATTTTGCTATTTATTGCAAGTACATTTTCAAGGGGTTTCTTGTTTTAAAGCAAGAATCCCTATTGAGCTGGTATTGATACAGAGAGGAAAGCTCATCTGTGGCATAAAAAGCAGCATTGTTGTCTGCTTCGACAGAAATAATTTTCATTTCAAAGAGAATGGAAGTGGCTTGGTCATTTATAATCAAGAGAAAGCAAACAAGGACAGAAAAGCAAAGCCCTGATCACTCTATGAACCTCGCACATTCAGTCCTTGAATTCGTGAAAAAAATACAAATGCAATGAACATAAATGAATATGAGATTTAAGAATCCACCAAGACATTTGTTTTCAGGCATTTCCTACTTCCTTCCTTGCTCCTGCACCAGAACAGTTCTCTCTCTCCTGCGCTTTGGACTTCTGCTTACCACTGCAAGAGAGACAACCCAGACTAGCCCTTCTCCAGCCTTGGATCCAAAACCCCTACACCCAGCGACAGCTCTTGAGATGTTCCCAGCACAAGTTTGCTCTAGATTAGCCAAGATCCTTCTGTGTTCCTGCTTTATGCACATTTTTATCATTTCTTAGAAGCCACACAGTAGACCTTTTCAAACCGCTTGGGTTTTTTCCTGTGTATCCTCATGAAGTGCAAGCAGGGGTCTCCTTCCCAGTCTCAGTATAAGGGGCCGTGTCAGACTGTAAATTTGGACCAGGCATGATGCTTTCCCTGTAAGACACACACTGAACATCTAAGAACACTTTTCCTACTTTCCCTGCAGATTACACCTCCTGCAGAGCTTGCTCACAGAGGCCATTGCAAGGGCTAGTGACCCACCTACTGCATCACATTTAAGACAGTGATTTATTGATGCATTTTGGTAGTAGGTATTTAGATAAGAATATTCCTCATTGCCTCTCTCAATTAATGTTATAAACACATTTTACATCAACTTACTATTTCAAAATTAACATAGTAGGAAACTATTTATTTGCCTAATTTTTTCTGTATAGGTCATAAAAGCCATATAAAATCTATACTGAAAGACCAATCAGATTTTCAGCTAATGATTTTTTTGCTTTATACAAGTCACTGGAATTTTTCTGAGTTGTACCTGCTTAGCCTGTAATGGAAAACAGTCAGCTCAGAGAATTAAATATTCTTTTGTTGAACCATATTTGTTAAATTTCTCTTTGTTCTGTTGCTTTTCTGAAAGGAAATCTGTTGGTAAGTCTTCTATGATTACTTCTTATAATATAAGTTATTAATTATAATATAATATACCCGTTGCAATTCTACATGTTTTGAATCCAAAGTGCTATGTGCCCTTTTCTTTCAACAATTCTCTGATGCAGGAAAGAGTTACCATCCCCATTTTAGGTATGGAAAGCCAAGGCCCAGAAGGTGCAGGTTAGATATCAGTTAGATACCAACTCAAGCTCATGCATTGCTCAGGAACCAACAGAGTGGGAATTCCCTTAAAGCACTGCCTGCCACGGAACAACTGATTTCAATTAACAGCTTTATGCCAATCATCTAACCAGCTGTCATGCTTTCCTTTGCTGTGTGATAGCTTTCTCACATCAAGGAACAAGATTATTTGCAGGTTTCCAAGTTCATATAGCTTTTTCTATAAATCTAAATTATGACTGACTAGCAGTATCACGGGTCTTAGCTGGGGTTGGGTGTGGAGCAGGGCTAGGCACTTTGAGGTGTCACAAAGATACAGAAACTGAGTGAGAAGTAAGACATAGATGGAGACTGGCAGCAGAAAGCCATAAGGAGTGCTGCTATTTGTGGATGGGTAAAGTTCACTTGGCAGGAGAGGGAGTTTACAGGTTCCTGAGGGCTGAGCTGCTGAGTGGAACGGGAAGAGAGAAAGGCAGACGTGAGCCCCTCACCTTGTGCTGCCACTGTGACTGCCACGGACACAGCAGACAGTTCTCCCTGGCCTTCATCCATCAGAGGAGGCAGTGTGGGAATGTGTTTCCTGGGCACGCTGAGACATCTACTGATGTCTGTAGTATATCCAGAGCTCAGCTGAATATGTGACACCTCAGCAGAGAGGCAGGGATGCGTGACTGCTGTGTGAGATACATGCCATGCCCTCAATAGCATCCCCTTCTTTCATTTCCGCTGCAATGGCTGACCTTTCAGGGGTTAAAGAGCCCTATTTTCTCTGTTCATCTCTCCTCCTGTCCTTTTTCCAAGGTTATCCATGGAAATGATTCTGCCTTCTTGCTTACACAACTTTTGCCGTAGTGTCCAGTCTTTCCTGAGCGTTGCCATGGCCAGACCCAGCTTATATGGGTGAGCAGTCCTAACACACAAAGGACACTTTGAGCCTGCTTTGTCACTCAGGCTTTTTGCCTGGCTGCTGTTAGGATTAATATAAATATGCCCTTGAGAAGCTAGAAAATAGCTGTGCCTGGTATGATTCAAACAATACATAATTTTCTCTTATTCACTGGCCAGGGTTATGAACAAATGGCTGTATGTAGAGAAGGAATTGTATTAAGCTCATTAAAAATAATTTCACAGGAAAGAGAGGATTCACTTCCACCAAACTGGGCTATGAGTGAAATAATAAAACATACAGGCTATTCTTTAGCCATTCAATGTAGTTTCTGTTATATTGCTGGAACATTTTTGATACAGCACAAGTATCTTGACAAAAACCTCTATCTTACAAGCATGCCCAGTATTAACAAAGGAAGTAAAGGCAGCATTTTTCTCCAGTCTACATCTGGGCATGTTCCCTACAGGAGTCAGCAAATATGATTCTTCTGTTATTTTAGATTACAACTGATATAAAAAACTCTGGAGTGGTATTTAACTTAATTCTGTAGGTAGTGTTTATTTAAACATGATCAGCCCAGGCTTGACCAGTTAGACTGTACTTTTAAACTCTTATATTAAGGTTAAAGTATTAATTTAGTTATTTATCTAATTCATTAATCTCTCTTCCAGTTTGATAGCTGATTTGATATTCAGTGTATCAGAAATAACTATCTTGTTATAGCTAAATGAAATGTGCATTTGGAAAAGTTCATTAATAACATTATCATTAATTGGTTCTTACCTGAATCTCAGTGCTGCAGGGACTCTTCAAATTAAATGACAGATTGCAGCTAGCTTTTTTAAAGTAGAATTTTAACAGCTTCCACACACTGCAAATTAAATTTAATGGGCCAAATGCTGTTCTCGTATTGATCTTAGAACAAAAAGAAAAAAAAAAGTTATATTGCTTAGTCTAAACTTACTTTACACTGAGATGTCAGGGCTCAGAAGTGATCCCAGTTTGCTTTTTTGTGTTTAGTGAAAATTCACATCTTAATCTTTGGAGGGAAGAACATACACAGAAATTGATCTCACTTTGCCTTTTACCAAACACAGTTGATGGGGTGCACACTGAACCATGGAGAAAAATCTGAGCTGAGGTCAGTCAGCAGCAGCCTCACATACCTGGAGTCCTCGCTCACTCTGGATGCCACGTACCCCCCTGATGTCCTCATGGCTCCTCCGAGTGCAGCTGGCATCTGCCAGGGCAGCCCTGGCACTAACTGGCAACTGAGATCCAGCTGAGTGCAGCAATGGATGTGGTTTTGGGAATGCAGAGGCACAGATGTGTCTGGGGTGGCCGTGCACACATCCTGCAAGTGCAGGGCCTTCACACCTGAAGCTGCACCTGCAGCAGCGCCGAGCTGCGGGGCTGGAACACAAACAGCGCGGTCATTGCCACAGCAGCTGCCTTGTGACCCATTAATGCCTCCTCTCACGCAGCTCAGCCTCCCCAGATTGTTTCTGAGCATCTCGGTGAAACACTTTCTAAAAGGACAGGCAAAGGAAACGACAGGAGTCACGCTAAGTCCCTGGAATACTGAATTTATTCACTTCTACCAGCATTGAATAAGTCCTCAAATCACAAAGGCTTTTGGACTCCCAGCCTCCCGACCAGAATGCAAAAGATTAAGCAGTATTTCCTCATACACAAAGCTATATCCCACCTGATTAAAAGCAAATTAGATTCTTGATCCAACTTGTAGGATTAAGTATCTCCTAGAGAGATGACATGAGGCCTACAACATAGTTATTATTAATAATTTTCTCATAAGAGAGTCCACACTGGGATTGACTATAGGTGCAAAGAACTATTTTGTCTTGGTCAGCATATTAATTGACTTTTTGACTTCTCTCATGCAATGTAAAACAGCTTGCAGGCTGCAGCAAAGGCGGGCATTTAACCACGCAGCTGGTGAAGTCCTGCTTGGCAGACACCTGCATTTGGAACAGCCATTTCAAAGAGTGCAGCAGTCACTTGCAAAACTTCAGCAGAGGAGATTTGTTCGAAAACTGGTCAGTGCTGGTAGAGGGAAATGTGTGTTTGTGAGGCCAAATGCATGAATGTAAGGGAAGAAAGGAGATTCTTATAACTGTTTTAATCCTGCAGGAATTCTCTACTGGACTTCAGCACAGATTTTTTATCTCTCTTAACCTGGCACCTTTTATTCTGTCGAAATGACACCTGAAGCAGCATTTGAACAAAAAAAGGACAAACAAACAAACAAACAAACACCAAAAAAGGCAAAAAACCCACTAAGCCAAAACAACAACAATCAAATCCCCAAAACTAACCAGCAAAAAACAATAAAAAAGACACACACAACACTATTCTTTCCCTTCTAAAACCTAGTCCTAAATCTAGAAATGTCAAACCATTTACTGTGTAGGTAAATGACACAGATTTGTCAGTTTTTCCAAATAAGAAACCCTTCACTGAGATGACAACAAAATGCAGCTGAAAGCCCCAGACATATAAGGTACTGCACGATATGTTCTTTTAGACTCTGTGAGCAAATCTAGTCTTGGTGCAGTATATAAATATGCCTCACACACAAGCACTATTATTTCCAATGAAAAAACAATAATAAAAAAACCTTTCCTCTAATAAAATTACTAGTAAAATATATCACTAATGGCAGACTTTCCTAACAAATTCTGTTGCCCTCCTGCTGTCCTCCACACCTGCTGACTGTCTGGAGTAGCCTGCCTCCTGCCTTGTCCAGCTGTTTTAAACGATCCTTCATTCAACAATGCTTTCTAATGACAGCAGTTCTGGGAGGCTGATTCTCCACGATGGATGCTCAGTGTGAAACTGCCCCTCTTTGTCCTCATGGCACATAAAGGAAGTCTGACTCACCTGTTTGCTCCAACTCCTCGTTTATTTGCAGCTTTTTGCAGCCCCATATCATCCCAAATCAGTAGTAAACACAGTGCAGTTCATCACAGAAGCACTCTGCCAAAACAACTTTGGATCAAATTATTTTAGTGATTCCTACCTCGTCCTTGCTACCACAATGAATGTAATTGAAGAAAGAAAAACATGGTTTCTCAGGCTTTGTTGCTCCCCAGGTACCACAAAAATTAATTGGCTAGGCAGTGCTCACGGCCCAGGTTTTACCAAGTGAACAGGAAACCTGTTCACAGTGGGTTTAACACAGAGCACGTACAAACCAGGAGAGTGAAGGGAATAGTGAGATTCACCTTGTTGAACACAGCCAGTCTCTTTAAAAGGAACATAAGGGCAGACTCAGAACTTGGCAGCTGGGTCCAAAGAAAAGGTTTTGGTGAATGTTGAAGTTAGCCCGTGAATGTGGTCCCTGGGGGGCTGTGCCATTTCCTTGCTGGCTGTAGACAGCAGATAGCCCTGCCCTCAGTGCAACAGGGAGCCCATCCACCTTCTGTGCAGCACTGCTTTTACCGGGGCCACAGCCAGCCAGGCGCTGGGCTCCCTGCCACCTGACAATGGGAAGCACAAATTGCATCAGCAAATGGCCTTTCTAGCATAAACAATGCTTCCAGCCTTCTCTGATTCTGCTCTGCCCTAATCCATATTTACCGGTTCGGGGGGACTAATTCCCCCCGTTTTCCGGCCGCCCTCTGCACGGCTGCAGCTGCCTTCAGTGATATGCAATGAATTGCACGGAAATAAAGGATGAGTGTATGAAAAGGATATGAAAACTACGACAGACCAAGACCCACATTACAGGTGTCTCTTCCTCATTCCTGGGTACCAGACACAGACTGCTTTTGTTTCCTACACTTTGCTGATATGGCACAATCCCAAACTCGTTTGAGGTGACAGGAGTCCTTCTATTGGCTTCAGTACATTTCAGAGCAGAAGTAAGGCAGGAGAAGTCGTCAGTTACAAAACAACATTTTTACTATTTAACAAGGAATCCCTCAAATCCCACTTTTAGCCAGCTTTTAGCAGAACTCAAGGAAGAACAAGCTGTGCTGTACAGCCCTTTCCTCCTGAGGCCAGTATTTTAATTTCTAAGGCCCAAAGCTTCATTATATTTGTTGCAGACCACTCAACATTTGATCTTAGATGTTGTTTAGGCTGGGAAGAGCCAGGAAATGTATCAACAGCATATTCCTGTACTAAAAGGTGAGTTTGGCCTCCTTGCTCCACTAAGTTTAAAAGATTTCCTGATAAATTCTCTACTAAATATCTCTCTTAAAAAGACTGCTGCTGACACTCAAGGAAAACATGCAATTATGCACTCTTACAATACTCAAAAGATGTAAAGCTAATCAAACATTATCTTAGTATTTTCATGAAAGATCAGCTGACTTTAAGTGTGCAAGTGCAATTTGAGTGCTCCAGGACGCCTTACCATCCTTCTTAGGGCTTCAGGAAAGATTCAGCTGAAGAACAGCCTAAATTACTCAGTATTCCAACAAACTTATCAGGTATTGTTAAGAAGTTAAAAGTCCCTGGTGCATTTTTTGATCAGATGTCAGCCAATTTTATGGTGATGGTCAACTAAAACCACAGACAGCTGATTAATGACCCATGGACCAGAAGACACTTGGAAGTCCATTTTCCAATGGACTTAAGACATCCTTCACCTAGGTCACCATACCCCCAAACCAATGAGGAATTTTCACACCACAGTGACCAAAGTCTCTCCCTTTTTAACTTTTTTACCAGCCTTTTTACCTCCTTTCTTCTTCACATGCAAAGTCTGAATGTGGAGGTGTGTGCCAAAGATGACAGCCGGGTCAGGTGACATCTCTGCATCCACCCTAAGCACGTGTCAGATATACACCTGTGCACATGAGAGGGGCATTAGACCCTCAGGTAAGCACACTGACACACAAAAATCCCACCTGGTAATGCAGTAGAGGACTATCACACTTAAACAGCTCTTGATGGCATCTGCATTGTTTTTTTCCTTTCCTATAACTGCTATGTTTTTCCCAAGTGCTTTTTGCTTCGGGGAAAGGGGTTTCTCCTTTATTTGGAGCACGGAACCAAAACACAGATCCATAGCCAGATTCCTATTTTAAATGTTCCAGTGCTCTGGAATATCTGTATTTGAGGCTTTGGTTTGACTCATCACAAAGTTGTAGTTACTTGACCATGGTTTATTAAAGCTCATGTGTTTTTACAGTCTCCCAGTTTTCAGAACAGGTTCATAGTTAAAATAATGTGGGTTTACTAGTTTACTTAAATTAAATATTAGTTTATTTATTTTTTTAGTTTATTTAAATTAAATAATACTATTTAGATTAGATCGTTAATTTACATGTGGGTTTCATTTGTCTCTGGATTTGAAACGGTATCACCAACACGACAGGATATAAACATGTTCTGTATTGTTTCTTTTAAAAGCTGGGATACCTTTCATCACAAATAATCAGTTAAAAAACCCAACATGACAAATCATACATTGATGGTGTTGAATTCCCCAGTTCTATTTCAGTTCTTACCTGTTGTAGTATTTTCTTTTTGTGATACTAGTGTGCATCTATTACTTTTAGCAGTTAATAGGTGTAATTTCAACATCATTTAAATGTGCACATCAAAATATTACTTGTGGGAAGAAAAGGATTTTATTCCTCCCAGAAATGTGGCTATAAAAAAATAACATTGTCTTGATTGTATCCCTTTTATAAACACAGCAGGATTGGGAAAGCATTCCAGGATATATATCTGTCACTGTAGCTGGTATCACCCTATAACTCTGCTAGTTAAAATCACTCTCTAATCAGAAAGGGTAATGGATTTCTTCTGCTGGCACTGGAAGGTGATTGTGCAAGTGACAGATGTCAAAAACATCATTCTTTCTGAACCCCCTCTTCACAGCTGAGATTAAATAGAATGGCTTAATTGCACTTCAAACTCATTTAGACTCCTTGGAAACAGGTAGGATTTTAAGACTACAAGAATGTAGAATAGATGTAAATCTTGGGCTTTGGTAGCTAGAGAGAGACAAAATGCAGTTTCATTTTCTACCTTCTAGGGAGATTTGAAAAGCCCAGTAATTTAGCCAGGAGAATCTACAAAAGGGGTTAAAAAATATGGCTTGAATAAAGGTCAGGCAGACACATGACGGAACATTAAGGTCCCCCAAGCCTCGATGCTGCCCAAAATCTCTAAGTGGTCTACAAGGGCTTACCCTGAATGGGGGCAAGAACAACAACATTTTGTCTCTGCCCATCACCTGCATCGTGGACAGCAGCCCAGGCAGCTGCCTTTCCCCTGCTCATGCACAGCAGGCTAAGAGCTGTGAGGAAAGAAAATTAAGGTCTATAAAGTTAGTTCCAAGGCAGTCAGAGCAGACAAAGGATCAGTTTAGTGCCTTTTTTTCTCAGCTGCAGTTCTGCATGGTGACTGGCAAATTCATATTGGCATCCCAGTCACACAGTAAGACACTTCAGGTACATATGGCACAAGTACAATATTCCTTTTTTACAGGTAACATTTACCTGCAGCTTTTGGCCATCCTGTAAACTAGTATTTAAGAATGTCCTCAGGGGCTCTCTCATCAGCAAAGAGAAAAAAAATATAAACTTGTAGCTTGCTTGGTTTCTGCATTCTCTATCAGAGGAAACAAGCTGCTGCAGTCACACAAAAGGTAAATAGGTATTTCACCATCATGTTCCTGTTAGCTAACACTGAGTTTTAAAATTCAACAACATGATCATCCTGAAATGAAAAAAAAAGACAAGAAGAACCCACATTCTCTGAACCAACAAGTCTTGAATTTCTACAGAAGAATGAGAGAAAAGGATTTGATTTAAGTCTTTCACCTAGAATCTACAATATTCAGGCTTTGAGGTAACAAGAAAAGAAAACGTTTCTACAGATGGGTTGGAGTAAGGGGAGGAGAAAATATGAGAAGTCTGCACAAGAAAACAAATACCTTGCACTCAATCATCAAGCTTGTATCCGGTTAGCAGCCAAATAACTTTATTTTATTTTTCAATTACAGGGCAAGCTCATTTATGAATGGCATGGGCCTTGCTTTCCTACAGTTTTTCACATAATAGAAAACTAACTAGAGAAAAGTGGCAGATGCAGTTTTTATCAATAAAGCTCTGCTTTGAGGAGTTGAAAATATTTTCCTTTCATGCTTTCAAGTTCTTATTGTATACAATTGTTTTCCTCAGGGGATTATACCTGATCCCATGAAGCTTTCCCTGCCAAGACAGTCCAGCCTCTTTGTGGAATAAGAGCAGACATTGATCGGCAGGGACCACAAGGGAGACTGCGGCAGCTCTGGGCCCCTCTCTCCCAGCAGGGTTTTGCTGCTCAGCCTGTAAGGGTCACCTGAGCATGGCTTAAAGGATCTGGAAAGAAGAGGATATCTGAAGGCCAAATATTTTAAAAATGCAAGCCCTTTGCCATTTCTTTATGAACCTCTCCCATCAAATAAAGTAGATCCAACATCGTTTGTTTCTAAATGTGCTGGAAATGAAAATAACTGCAGTTATTGAAGCTGTGGGAGGTACAATGGATATTTCAGCTGTAACGGGATGAGAATGCCCATTCAAAAGTTCCCTTCAAGCTCTTTATAGCAGACAAATCCTCAAAAGAAAACATACTTTGTTAACTTTCATTTGAATACATCCTGCTCCAGCCAGACAGCCCACTTAAAATGACACAGGGGTAGTAAATTGTTCTACTGATTGGTTAGCTGGAGTTTAACAGCTTGAGCTTATCAGGAAAGTGATAGGAACAAAAGTGTCAGCCATATCATTGTTCAGGCAATACCTCCTTCCACTCTTCCTGAACCTTTGAGGTGAAGGCCTTTAATTACTCTTTGCAGTAAAAGATGTGTCATGAAAACACTGGGAGATGGACAAAGGCCACCCAGAAGGGATCTTGCTCAACAAGCCTTGCATACAGCATCCTACAAGAAACCCTCTTAACATGAGTCATTTCAATAGCTGCATGGGAGTGTATGGGACCATGTTCTTCCAATATAGTGTTTTCCTCAAAAATTCCCTTATGAGGAAGAAACAACAGGAGATCTTTTCCTCAAGATACTTCCAATATCTAGCAACTGAAAGATGATGAGAAGCACAGCTTTCCTGTTATTTTCTTCTGAGAAATGGCACCCCAAGGCATTAAAATGCCCATAGAAATGTGGAGGGCTAGCTTTTCACAGACACTCACAACACACAGTGTTGAATGGAGAAATGCTCAGTTCCTGTTTTCTGGCCAATCCATTTAAGCTGCTGACTTTTGGCTCTGAATCCCCTCCAGAACTCAATGGCTTGTTCCCAATAACATGCACATGCCACTAAGCCCAGCATTGTCAGGCAGCTAAAAGCTGATCAGAAACATTTGTAGGTTTGGATATTTGTTTGATGCTACAGTCAACCTGAATAATTGCCTCTGAAGAAATAAGAGTAAATAACACACATCCAGTCTGGCCAGAAGCATTTTATCAGTGCCAAAATCTCCACAATGTACAAGACTCTACAACAGGCAAGGACAATCCCTCAAAGGCAACTGTGATTGTTGCATGAAAGAATAACAAAGCTCAATTAACCAATTAAATTGTCTGCCAAGAGACTAAGGAATTCACTGTTCAAACATATACAAAATTAGGCTAAATGGGAAGTGCAGAGGTCTGGTGAGATAAGGTGGCCTCACAAGAAAGAAAATACTACAGGTATTCATTGGTAAGGCAGCCCCAAAACTGAAGGGTCAAAGGAGAACATAGGTCATGAAAGGGCTGGAGAAACAGACATTTAGGACATTTCAGTGACAGTGTTCATTCAATGCTCTGAAATAAAGCACAATATGGAAATCCACCAGTAAGGTATCAGCTCTCATTTGTGTTGGATATGAAATCAGAGCTAACACACACCTTAGACACATTTAGGGATGTTATCACAGGAGATTCTATGTATGACACTGCTGTTTTGAGCTTAGCATAGAGAATCCAATATGACAAAATTTAACATTACATGTGAAGCTTCTTGATTTAACCTCACCTCCTTTGTTTCCCTGGTTTGCTTTCCAAAAGGCAGCTACAGCCCCTAATGAAACCAGACAGATTTATGAAAGGGAAATAATTCCTGACCACCCTGACAGCATTCTATTATCACATGGCTAGAGCAGAGAAGGAAGAAAGGCGGGTATGGTTTACCTTGACTTATGCAAAGTTTTTGAGACAGTCCCCCATAATATCCACACAGATAACCCATGAGATATGGACTAGAGAAAGGGACAGAGAGATGGGCTGGAAATGAACTGCTCTGCCTGGCTCAGAGCTGTGACCAGTGACCCAAAGTGCGGCTGGAGGCCGGTGACTGGTGGTGTTTGCACATCTGAGGGCAGAGCTGGAGCCACAGTGTTTAAGATCTTCATAAATGACCTGTGTGGTGGGACAGAGGGCACCTTCTCCAGTGTGCAGACGATATACAGCTGGAGTGGCTGATGCAGCAGCTGGCTGTGCTGCCATAGAGAGGCACAAGGAGAGGCCGGAGAAATGGGCCAACAGGAGTCTCAGGAAGTTCAGCAGCAGAGAGTAAAAAGTCCTGCCCCTGGGGAGCAATAATCTCCTGCACCAGAATAATCTGGGGACCAATTGGCTGCAGAGCAGGTTTTTAGTAAAAGCCCTGGGGCTCCTACTGGACACCAAGGTGGCCACAAGTCAGCAGTGCACCTCTACAGCAAAGAAGGCAACACCCTCCTTGGCTGGAGTAGGATAGGCAGTGCCAGCACATATTTGGGTCTCTGTGCTCAGTGCTAAGCTCTCCAGGACTGGAGCCAGGGAGAACAGGAACAGGTTCAGCAAAAGGCCACAAAGATGATAAGGCCTTGCAGCATCTGACTGATAAGGAGAGTCTGAGAAGATTGTGGTGGTTCAGCCTGGAGAGGACAAAGGTTTAGGGGAATGTAGTAGGGGAGTTGGAGCAGTGAGGGCAAATAAAATAAATACCTGATGGGAGGGATTAAGAATACAGAGCCAGGTTCTTCTTGGTAATATCCAGTAACAGGTGGCAGGACAGAAGGCAATGGGCCCAGACTGAATAGAAGAAAATTCCATTCAAACATAAGAGAACGCTTTTTCGGGAGGATGGGGGGGTTGCAAACAGTACAATGGGCTGCCCAGAGGTGTTGTGGAGCCTCCATTCTGGAGATAACCAAATCCTGATTACCTATGGGCAACCTGCTGCACATAATCCTGCTTTGAGCAGAGCAGTTGAATTAGAGTCTCTGGACACTTCTTCCAACTTCAACTATTCAGTAAAAACATGCCAGTCACAGTTAGAATCTATCAAAAATAGAGGGATCCACAGAGTCAAGTTTCTGTGCACATTTACTAAGAATGTATTTACTGCAGGTTTCACCTTTACGTTGAGGCTCTCTGCAACTTTTCATCAAAGTGACTCTAACTCAGATATACTTACAAAAAGAGAAAAATATCTCATGGCTGACAAGTGTAACATTAAACTAACATTAATGTCCATGATGCAGGAGGTGGTGGTGTTAAACAGAAAAGTTTTCAATACAGCTTTTCACTCCAAAGTACTTGCACTGTCTTGAGCCTCACCACATGTATGTAATGCATGTTCGTGTACATTCACATACAGATCTCAGTGTACTTTAAAGAGCCTATTCTCCTCTGTGGTTTACATAATTTGTTTGCTATTTTTGGCAAAATCTAGGAGGTATTTGACACTTCATTTCTACCAACAGTCTCCCAGCTCACCCCTCCTTGTATAATACCTCTTCTTTTTTTCTGATTTTTCTCTTTCACCTTTTACTCTTCCCAGTGTGTGGTTCCCAGTCAGTTGACATCTCATGATAGTCATAATACATCTGAAAACAATCCAACAATCCCAGTCCTGTCAATTTCCGTGCCAAAGACATCTACTTTGTGTACAATTTGGCAGAGACTAATCTAGATCTCCCCATTTGTTTTCTTTTTTTTTCTTTTTTTTTGGGGGGTGAGAGACAGGTAATTTGAAATAGGTAACTCTGAATCATAACTTCAGAAAAAAAGAAGCCAGAGCCTCTTAAACTAATTTACTGAGGTCCAGAAATGCATAATTGCCTGTTGCTGTTGTTCTAATTCCAGACCTGGTCAGCAGTGCAGCAAATCAAACCATGGTAGCTCAAGCACACCAAGAGATACAGAGAGACTCCAAAGTGTCATTAAGCTCCCCAAACCCATTGCAGGTCTGTAGGTCTGGCTGGCTGTAAGTCTGCAAACACTGCCACTCTTAGAGGGAAACTCACCCCTAAGCTCGAAACTAACCTTCAGAAATAAATTGATAGGGAGAATATGAGGCTAAAGGAAAATCTGCTGGAGCCTGACCATTCCAGTACATGCAATGTTTGTAATAAATCCTCCAGTAGTTTGTACTCCTCATGGCAGATATCCATAAGCTATTTGATTGTTTTCCCAAGGTATTCAAGATATCCAAACATCTTTTATTTTTTTTCCGGAAATGCTGATATGAATCGCATGGACAAAGTAAACAGAGTACTCTGCTAGACTTTCCCTTTTTACAAATGAGCCATAAAATTGTCCATTAATCAGTCTTTCTTCCCCAGGGGTTGGGCTTCGTTGTTGAGGTTTCCTTTTCCATTTCTGATCCCTGTTTAGTTGAGGAGATTACAAAAAAAAAAAAAAAA